>RJWT010031986.1:0-14231 GCA_004365215.1 Cuniculus paca | reverse complement strand
GTAAATCCTAGAAAAAGCAAGAGTATATTCAGAAGTAAATTTTCAGATTCCTACTGATTCTATTGTCTAGGTTCCTTCCACCTCTAATTCCCTAAGTCTTCAAGTGCAGGATCTGCCGATTCCATTAAATCCATTCCTCATCTTCCTTCTCCAGGTTGCCAACTCCACTGCTCCATTCCCACTCTTAAGGGAAGTCATTTCCTTGGAAACTATCAGCTGATTAAGAATCCTAAGTAATAAGTAAATGAGAGGCTGAGTTACCCAAACTCAAAAGCATACCACTCACACAGTGCAGGAAGGTGCCTTTGCTGAGCCCCTGTTCCCTCACAGTGAAGGGGGTGGAGTCACAGCACAGCCCATTCCCTCAGGGTCCCTGCCTTTCTGTTATGTTCATTCCCTGTTCTGGAGTTGACAGTCTGCTTGAGAGAAGAGTTCCTCTAGCGTGGGCTAGCTGTCTACCATTACAGGCTTCTCATTAGGGGACTAACCGAGATTTGACAAGAATCCTTCAAGGAAATGGGGGAGGATATTAAAAGATTTTACAGTGGTGTAGCATGTGTTAACCTAGAAAAATTTAAGTGTAATTATTGATGGTTTTATGAGAATCCCAGATCACTGAAAGACTTTTAGTTACACATACATTAACATGGGACAAGGCTAAATGTATAATTCCACAGTAATTCATTTGATCTTATAAAAATCACCCATTTATTGAATTGGCAGTTGAAGAAATGTGTTTGTACTTTTCCACCAATAATACAGAAAACTATACTCACTATACTTAGTAAAACTTCTTAGCATGGATGTAATGTGTTTCATTCTACAAATCATAAATGTAAATTCAGCATATTTAGATTTTTCAACCAATTTTTAAGGTCAATAAAATTCACTGCTTACCCATAAAAATAAAAAGTATAATTTTTAATCTCAAAATGTCAAAAAATAAACTACTAAATTTTAGTTTGCTACTATAGCATTATTATTCAACTGTCAATAATATCAAATATCTATTCAATATTGGCTTAGTTTATTATATATAAGATAAAGATATTTTATATTTCATTCCAAAAAACCTAGATACAGAATATATTCCCAAAATGGGCTGAAATATTCATTTTCCTACATTAAAATGTAATTTAGGCAAGATATAAATGGAACTTATCTGACAACATGCTATGAATTGTCAAAAATCTTCATCCTAAATAAAACAGATTCATATAAAATATTAACAATAGCCTGTGCCTGAAATAAAACTTTAAAGAGATAATTATAAGGAAAGTCAGCCTACCTAATTATACCTATTTTAATAACAAAAAGTACATATGAAGTTTCATTATAATTATGTACCTAAGGTGATATGCTATATAGCCCTTAAACTTCTTTGAAAAATTACTAGGCAATAGAAGTCAAATTCTCTTTTCCAATAGAGAAAAATGATCACTCCGTTCAATTAATTTAAAGTCTTCCCTTTTGAATATGAAGCACGAAATTAGCTTGCCCTATTAGCTTTTTTAAAAACCAGTCTGGCTACAAGAGATGAGACCCTTCTGAAGATCAGTTCAGCCTTTCCAGAGTCAGCCCTCCAAGTACCTGGCACGGAGTACTCCAGCCCAGGGTAGGAAGACACAGATACATACCTCCAAGGAAGCTGTGTTCACGCGCACGTACACCCAAAGTCTGCGCTAACGCACAACAGACATTCACTGTGTACTGGGCACACAGCTAGGCATTTGTGTAGGAACTGTCATAGGGCACTGGGTCCTTCACAGATTCTTTGCTTAAAAGTTCAATGAAGTGCTTGCTTCAGCAGCACATGTACTAAAAGTTCAATGAAATCTTCAGCTGTGTGTGAAACTATCATTTCATGGGTTGGGGATGTAGCTCACCGGCAAAAGCACCTGCCTGGCAAGCACAAGGTCCTGAGTTCGATTTCTGGTACAAAAGAAAAAACCTGTCATTTTGCTTAGATAGAGAAAATAGGAAAAATTTCAAGAACACAGGAAGTTACTGCTTCACTTGATTAACAATAAAGAGGCTCCAGGGTCAGGAGTTTTAGAAAGATCAGAAAAAATTCTGAAAATGAAGTTTAAGAAAGGCTCACAATCCTGAAGCCAGAAAAGATGTAAGTAAACTTCAATGTGTAGGTTGAGGTGATGAAAGAGTAATAAATAAAGGACAAATGTGACTTTTTCCACCTGGGAGGATATGGGCTGGGGATGAGAGCAGAAACAGAAAAGCGAGGTGAGCACAGTGACTAGGTTCCTAGTTTGTTATCTGTGTCTAATTAGCTTAAACTCAGCTTTTGGAAAACTTGGAGAACAGGACAGCCTAATATACTAAGAAGCTGCAGTTTGTGACTTTGGCATCATATAGCCAATTGCTAGAAATGAAAGCCTACTAACAATAATACCTTCCATTAAATTTTATAATACCTTTGTCAGGTAGCTATAATCGTCCTAACTACAATGATGAAACAGGTCAGAAAGAGTAATTTTCTGGTGTAAAGTCATCCAAATGGCACTTATGTCACAACTGAACTAACCTGTACTTTTACCTTGATCAGAGGTTCTATTACGTGACTAGATCACATCAGGTGCTCACATGTTGAAATGTGAAGCTTTTAAACGCTGAAGGAAATTCAGAAGGGTGACAAATAGAACAAATACATAAAAAACTACTACTGTTTAATACAGACATTCTTAGTCAATGGAATATATAACATTTGCATAAAGGGTTTTCACAGCATATAGGAGTACCATGAAAAATCCAAAATCAAAGGTAAGCCTGTGTCAAATTATATTTTCTACTCAAGATGAGAATGAATACATAGACATCTTTAAGAAGGTGAAAATGGGTGGAAACACAGAGAAGCAAGCTCTCTGAGGAGCCAGAGGTACACAGAGAACAAATCGAGTCAGCACACAATCACACAAGTTCGTTGCTGTGTATAAAAATGAGAAAGCATGGCCTTGAGCACAGTCCTTAGCTCCCTTACAGCCTCAGTCCCTCCATAAAAAAAGTGATGTTGGACTAGCTTATCACTAAGTTCATCACAACTCTTTAAAATTCAAATTCAGCTACTAATTCTGTAAGTCTTTTCTGGCAGAAATAAGTATTTTCTTCAGAAGGACTTTAGTGAGTCACATACCCAATAATAAAAGAATTGTTCTCCAAATTGCCTTTGCCTTGAATGACTTGCCTTCTAGGTAATAAGAATTAAGTAATATTTTCCTTCTTCAGTGGTACAATTCCTAAATTCCTCCAAAGTTACAGGTGATGAATTAAAGATTTGAAAGCAAAACCTATGGTCCTCTTCTGTAATGAAAAGATCTCATTTTACCTTTTTAATGTATCTGGAAACTGGATTCACAGATGCAAAATTCATGATATGAAAAACTTTTTGCCTGTGTTCAACATTTTAAAAATCATATAGATTTTGCATCCTACTGTAGTATTCTCCAACACACCTAACAGCACCTACTTCTCACCTCCTCTCCACATGGAATCTGCAATGAAGAACTTTCCTCTTCTAAACAATTTTTTAAACAAAACAGCTTTATTAAACCCCAGATCTGCATACCACACAATTTACAAACTTAAAATGTAAGATTCAATAGGCAGAGTTATTCTAAATAACTCTTGATTGCATCTCCTTCTATATTGAGGCCATCATCTATGAATTGGGCTACAGCCCAAGCCACTTGAAGGATCTGCCAACATTTACATCTACTTTATTTCCCTCTAGTCTGTTTTCTGCGCTTTCACCAGCAAGATCTTTCAAAAATGTAAATCTGATTATACCTTATCTCTGTTTAAAACTCCTTGTAATACATTATCATTGTTCTATAAGAGATAATCCCTCCACAAGGCATCCCAACCACTCAACATTCCTTATATGTGGTTGCACACTTAAATCACTTGGAAAGCCTTCTTAAAAGCCCTGGGACTGGGTCATACCCTCAGGGAATCTGAAGGAACTCATTGAGGATGAATCTGGTCAGCCAGATTCATTAAAGCTCTGCTTAGAGATCTCCTATGCCCCTGGGATGACAACCAGTAGTCTAATATGGCAGCCACTCCCCACACAGCTCACAAGCATGGGTGTAAGTTTTAAAATTATAAAGCTACTTTAAATGAAGTTGCTCTCTTGGTTCATTTGGTGTTATAACAGAATGCCACAGACTGGATAATTTTATTGGTTCCTGGTTCTGGAGGCTGAAAAAACCAAGACCAAGAAGCCTATACCTGGTGATAGCCTTCTTACTATGTAGAAGAGCAGAGAGGGGTCCCAAACTCGCCCTTTTATAATGCACGCACTGTCAAGATAATTAGCCCATTCTCATAATAATGGCATTAACTGATCCATGTGGATACAAGCTTCATGTTCTAATCATTTCTTACTCTTCTTTTTTCTGCTATAGTCAATAAAAAGGAGTCTGTAGAGTAGAGGGAACTTATTTGACCTTCTTGGGTGGAGACTAATGGTGTGGCCGAACTTTCTCTTGGGGCAGTTGACAAAATCAGCTGGGCACAAGCAAATATGACACTAGTGACAGATTGTCTTGCTGAGCTGTATTCTGGGTGAGCTGGTGGAGGACAGGGTTAATGATGCCACCTTGCAGGTGAAGCATGAAGTTCATGGTGGACTCCCTGGACATTGTAGTCTGAGAGAGATAGCGACCATTGTCCAACTGCCTTCCTCCGACTACTTACCTCTAGCTACTAGTTGCTGCGAGCCAGACAGGCTGCACACATTGTCTTGGATTTGGGCTTTGACATTCTGGATGGTGTCACTGGGCTCAATTTCAAGGCTGATGGACTTGTCCCTCACGGTCCTCACAAAGATCTTCAGTGCTGTGTCAGCCAGTAAGCCTCTGACGCTGACCCATTCAACCACCTCATTTGTTTTTTCCTCTTAATACTGTTGTACCAGAGACATTCAAACTGTAATAGTTTTAATGATTTTTCAACAAGATGCTAAAACATTTAATAATATTTTCTAAAGCATGTTATTAGAAATTATGTGTAATTAGAAATAAGATAAAATTTTAATTAGTCATTAATTTCATGAGAATCTTTTTAAGGAGACTCAGATATGACAAGTGAGCTTTGCTGTTGAAGTCATAGAATGTAGTGGTAGAAGTCATAATGTTTAATTATGTCTGAGGTCCATTTTACAAAAGTTATTGGTAAAAAAGTTAAATGATTGTCTTTCAGTCAGAGAAATATTCTTAAAACAAAGGTTCCCATCTTTTAAAAATTTTTCATAAGTGTAATTTTCCACTATTCATCACATTTGAGTACTTTTTAACTTTAAATGATGTGTACTCTTAAAAAATATTTCCAATTCTGTGAGTGAGGGCTTAATATCAGTAGGGCTGGAGTCAGAAATGGTTCTAGTGAACTTGGGATCAGGGATTTTCACCTTCTGTGGCCGTAGAATCCCAAGGATCTTTTTCAGTATTAGGACTACACTATCAATTTGGACAGTGAAAGTGGCCCCTAAGATACTTAATTTTTCAGGTGGATTCCCATTTAGTGTTGGTCAAATAGACAGAAAAAAAGCGACTGAGGTCACACATCAAGGAAGGAGTGAAGATAAGACCAATGTTTTTCCATTCTCTCTTAATCTTCTTCAATACATCATCTTGCCTACCAATGAGATTTATCAATAAAAATACTGTAAATCAAATTGATTTTATTATGTGCATGTTTTATACACTAACTGGCTGTGTAATTATTTTATGCTAAAAATTTAAAATGGAAAATGCTACAACAAAATTTGAGATATTTTATAACACTTTTTTTAGTTCACATAATTTGTCACTTGTATAGTGATACTTATTTTTCCCCTTTTTTTTCAGAGTCTGAATCTACTTTTTAAAGAGACTTCAGGTTTCCTTGAGAGAAGCTAACTAAAGTGTCTTCTACAGTTTAGATGTGGTTTGTGTATCCACCAAAGCATCCATGCTGAAATTCACCCCTCACGTGAAGTGTTGAGAGGGTATAAACTTTATGGTGTTTGGTGGTTGGCCCTTGGGGAGGTGATTAGGAATCATTAAGGTCAGCACGGTGAAACCCAAAGATTGAATCCCAGTGGCTTTATAAGAAGAGGGTGAGGGAACAAGAGTGACATCTCTGGACATGTACTCTCTGTCTCTTGCCATGTTATGCTCATCCCCCACCCTGGGTCAGCCAGCAGCAAGGCCATCCCTAGGTGGAAGACCCTGCCACCTTGAATTTCTAAAACTATGAGCCCAAATACATAAATCTCTTTTCTTATAAAATTGTCCAGTCAGTGGTATTCAGTTATTAGCCACAGAAATTGGACTAGTAGTGTATTTTTTAAATTTTCCATGAGCCAGCCCAGAACTTGCCATATAGCAGGTACAGCAAAAATGAAAATGATGAGTCCAGAAAAAGAACCCTTGCTAGATCTCCACACTTTCTGCACATCAGGCAAAAATAAGTCTTTTTAAAACTAATAAGAGTATCTCCTATTTTCTCAAATATTCCATGGAACATCTTTATAAAAGAGAAATAATTAGTTTAGTCTAATTCCTAGAATTATTTTTAATAAACTGTATCAAACATAATACATGGTCACTTGAAAAAGCATTAGATGGATTTTTCAATTGCTCTTTGACATTTAAAAACATTTAAATGCTATCAAAACATAATTTGCAGGAGTGTATTAAGCTTCTGAAAACACATGAAGTTCAGATAGAATCTGTTCTATGTTTTCATAGAGAAAAGATACCAAAAATAGTGTGGTCTTAAGCTAGGCCACGCTTTTGTGAAACTGCTACCATTTGACTGGAAAATGGAAGAAATTAAACAAGACTGTTTGGCGGACCTGCTGAAAAAGATGGATTGACACACACCAGCCCTTCAGAATGTTCTACCAAAGGTCCTTTACTGTGTACAGCTAAACTTAACACAGGGTACAATGTAAATATATGACACCTCATTGTACTTGTATTACAGTATGCAAATATAAATAAAGTTTCCACAAATTGGTGAACAATTAATGAGATTCATTGCAGGGATATTTCATCACTGAACGCTGCTTTCCTGCCAACGGAGACATGATGTATTTAATTCTAAATGACACCACCTGCTCCCACCTCTAAGTGAAAGGAAAAGGCTGCCAAAGGGCATGTTGGGAATTCGCCTGCAGGCATTCTCTTAATCAGGCATTTCTCCATAACCCTGAAAGCCAAAAACATAACATGAGAAATAACACAGCTTTGTAAGTCAATATTTGAATTTGGAGTACTCATCAAATAAAAGAAACTTAGAATATATGGCATGCTAGTCCACCTGCAATAGTATTCTCTTTCTGTGATACTTTTTTTACTCTAAAGCAGGAAAAAATAAAAAGAATGATGTGTAAGAAAGGGCAATATTATCTGACATGACAAATCAATGAGAAGTGGAAAGTAGAATGTTTTCATTGCTGTAGTTACCATGATAATGTTACTGTGAACCCACAGTGTCTTTCATTTGAGAATTCAACACAGGTTCCTAAACTCTAACTCATAGTTCTCCATGATATCATGCATATCACGCATAACTCCACATATCACCCATATTCTCCTAACAGGTATGATGAGCTAGTATATGGATGGGTAGTTTACCAAGAACCTTGCAACTCTTCTGGTAGCTTTTATTTCTTGATTTTCAGCCCTCTTTGCTGAGTAACCAAATTACTACCCAGTGTGAACAGTGGAGGTGAGAAGGAACACGTACAACTGATTTACACCAGGTTTTTATCCTGGGAGTCAGGTGAATGAGAATCTATTTTCAGAAGCAGTCAAGTTGCTAAGGATGAACTCAGTACTGCCAGTAGAAAATAGTCCAAATCATTTTCACATTAATTCCTCCTCTAATCCCTAGGATTCTTAAAATCATGTCCTGATTAAACTATGGTATTTAAAATCACATACGAATTCCTTACATTTATAAAATACTTTCGAAGGGTGCTGTGTTATTAGACAGCATTCTACTGCAAGACAAAATACTTAGGATGAGAGAGTTAAATGGAGGAAATGTTCACGTTGGCTCATGGTTTCAGAAGTTTCTGGTCATGATCACCTGTCATGTCCCCTCGAGCCTGTGACAAAGGCAGAATTCCATGGTGTGGAGCCTGTGGCACAGCAAAACTGCGCACCTCTTGGAGGCTAGAAAGCAAAGGAAGGGAGGAAGGGGCCGGGGTCCGGATATTTCCTTCACAGACTGCCCCCAGTGACCTGACCTCCACTAGGCCCCACATTCAAAAAGTTTCACTACCTCCCAACAGCACCAGAGACTGGTGGCCAAGAGTTTAGTACCTGACATTTATGGCACATTTCAGAACCAAACCATAACAGGTGCTCAGCCAAAACAAAAAGATTCTTATGGAAAGACATGCTTTCCTTCATTCCACAGTGGATCACTCACTTGAACCACTTTTGTAAATATGCTTTTCTGTGCCAGGCTTCAGGTGATAAGAATAAATAATTGACAAGATAAGGCAAGTTCCTTGTCCGTATGAGGCTCACATTCTGATGTGTGTTAAGTAGGAAATAAAAAAGTATGTGATAATGGCACAAAGTGGCAGGAAGAATAATAAAACAGATTAGGAGAAAGGGTAGGAGATTGGTTACAAGTCAGTCAAAAAGGTTTCTCTGAGCAGAGGGATGTGTGAACACACATCTGGATGAGGTAAGGACGACAGCCAGGCAAGTATCTTTCACAGTGCACTCCTATCCCTCTTCCTGCTCAGGAGCTTTGCTCTTGAAAATAACCTTTCTATCATTACTCCACATTTAGCTTTTACTCCACTGGCATACAAATATGCCCTAAAATCATTCAGCTCAAAAAATAAATAAAACTTTCCTTGGACTTTCATCTTTTGAAAACCATCTCATTCACATACTTCCTTTCACAAATTAATGTAAGTGTCCATACTGCAAGTCTGATCTTCCCATTTGTTCTTGCACCCACAGCAAGCTGGTTTTGAGCTCCAGCACTCAGGGAATTATGTCAGGATCACCAGTGATCTTCGCAACACCAGAGTTAGTTCTCAGTTCACATTTTTTGGTAGCATTTGACCCAAGCATTCTTCTTGAAATCCTTCCTGCTTTGGCTTCTGGAACATCACTGACTGTACTGTGACTCATCTCCATTGTCTTCTCTGGTTCCTTTTCATCCTTCTGGCACTGAACATTAAAATGCTTTAGGGCTCCTTCCTTGGGCCTTCCCTTCTGTCTAAACTCATTCTCCCGCTTCCAGGGCTGTGGATTTAAATATACTGATAACTCCCGAATGTACTGGAAGCACAGACCTCTTTCCAAATTCATACATCCAAATGCAAACCTGACATCTGCACTTAGTTGTATAATAAATATCACAAATAAAACACCTCCAAAATTCAATTGTTAATTTTGCACTCCTACACACACCTGCTACTCCCACAGCTTTCCCAGTATGGCAGACTGTGTATCCCAAAGAGGCTGCCACAATATTTACCATCCTGCATACTCTTCTTGCAATGCGACCTTGACGTGCCTGCCATTAAGTGGCAGTGTATCTGTCCCCTCTCCTTTGAATTTGAGTGGGCTTTTGGGACTGCTTCATCCAATACAGTGTGAATGAAATGCTGTTGTTACATTATGTTCAAGTCTGGATTATGAAAATGTAATTCCACTTGGCTCTTTTGGGTCACTCACTCTTGGAACCTAGCAGCTACACAGTGTAGAAGCCCAAGCTGGCCCAGGTAGAAAGTCCACCTGGAAAAACCATTTGAGGAGGTCTGGCTGACAACCCAGATGAAATCCTAACCAAAATCTACAATCAACTGCCAGGTTTCTAATGAAGGTACTTCCGGATAATTCCAATCTCCCACCACAGGAGTCAAACTTAGGCTCCGGATATTGTGCAACAGAGAGGAGATGTCCCAACTGTGCCTTATTTGAATTTCTAGCCCATTCAATCCATGAGTAAAATAACATATGTGCTTTGCACCACTAAGTCTGTTATAGCAAATGGAATAGTGTGTTGTTACTCGGGGTAAAACTTCTGAGAATCATCGCCACCTCCCCACTTTCTCTCTCACATACTCTGATCTTTCAGCCCTGCAAAGCCCAGCTCCTCTTCTGAAACACAGCCAGGATCCTATGACTCCATACCCTCATACCTCTTATCTGGACTGTGGCAGTAGACTTCTCACTAGGCTTCCTGCTTCTATCTTCACTCCAACACAGTCTATCTCAAAATGATAGGAAGAATATTTCTCTAAAAGTGTTCAGTCAGGTCAGATGATGCTACTTCAATACTCAGAACATTCTGGTGGCTTTCTTTGTGATACAACTGAAAAGCCACAATGCTTAATAGCTAACAAGGCCTTTAAAATATGGGCCCTCACCACCTCTTTCCATTTTCCCTCCTTGATTATTATGTTCTAGGTACACAGGCTTCTTTGCTTTTCCCTAAATCACCAGATGCACTCATGCTTCAAGACCTTTGTATTTGTTCCCTGTCCTTGGATTATGCTGCCCCTGAAAAGCCACAATACCCCCCTTTTCCCCAGGCTTTCTCTTAAGAATCACTTTGTCAGGTCTGCTCCAGATACTTTCCACAAAACAGCACACCTTATACCAGTGATGGCGAATCTTTTAGAGCTTTCAGTGATAACAAACAAGCCTGCTGGGGCACGTGTGCCATAGGTTCACCAGTGCATTATTATACAATTGCTTGCTTGTTTCCCTCCTGTAGGATGAGCTTCCTAGGTATAGAAACTTCACTCTGTGGAAAGCTACAGTCCCTGGGGCATATCAGGGACGCAATAAACATTTCTTGTTAAAGATGCTCCAAGCAGAGGGCAGAGCAAGTTCAAAGGCCCTGAAATAGGAATTTTCTTGGCCTGTTTGAGAAACAGTGCAACCAAGACAGAATGAGAATGGAGGACAATGAATGAGACAAGGTCACAGAGGTAAATAAAAGCCAGATCATGGAGGTCCTCACAGGCTATGAAAAAGATGGAAGGGAGAAGTTGGAGGACAGTGATGTGGTCTGATAGGCATTCTAAAAAGAGAATTCTGGATGCTTTGGGGAATACAGCCTTAATGGAGAGCAAGAGGGTAAGAAAAGTCAGAGAGATCAACACAGAGGCTTGTGTGTTAATTCAGATACAAAAGAGGCGGTGGTGGCTTGAACTCTAATGGAATGACAGAAATGTCTAAAGTATTCAGGTTCAGGATGCATACTGAAAATAGAGCTGAACAGACTTGATCATCTGGATATAAGACAATAAGAAAAATGAAGGATGACTTCTAAATCTTTTGGCCTTAGCAAATGGTTTAACAGTGGTACATTTTAGCAGTGCAGTGGTATTGTTTCAATGGTTATTTCATTTTAAACAGGGGCCCTATTTTTAATAAATTCAGAGTTGGCAGGCAAGTCCCAAAGCAATGTTCAGTTGTACCATGGTTTAGTTGAATTGAAGTTCTAAAAGAGAATGAGTAAATGCTTCGATTCTCAGGATGCCTGGGCACTGGCCATCATACCGAAACTTGAATAAAAACATACAAGGAGAGTAGCAAGACACCTTATATAATGAATTGTGTGTGCCACTTCCGGACAAATCACCCTGTCCTGACACTCACAGAAGCAGCCTAGCCAGGCACTCTAAACACGACACACTCGACAGACTCAGTATCAGGCAAAGCAGTCATTAGGAAAATTCAACAGATTCAGATTTCTGCCTAAAAAGATGTTAAGTCTTCAGAACATTTATACACTGAGTAAGGCGAGATCACACTACAAACCCCAATGAAAGTCTAACCACCACCGCTCATGTAAAGAATTTAGTACTTACATGTTTTCTCCCAACTTGCTCATAACAGAAAAACAAATTTGTCAGACAGCTGCCGACTGGGACCAAAATGGAATGTAAAATAATGAAACATCACAATTGCAGCTCTGTAGGCAATAGCCATTAAAATGGGCTCTCTGGGCTTGGTGCCGCCCAAGCAGAAAAAGCAAGTTACCTCCCTTCTATAAGTTAATAACCTTGGAAACGTATTTGCCATTCTGTTTCCTTAATATATTTTGCCAGTGATTTTTCTCACCGTTCTCCTAAGAAAAGAAATGAAAACTATTACTATCCTACAATTAACAAAAAATTCTCCTGATACACATACATTTTACTACATTGATCATCTGGGCTTCATCTTACCTGTTTGAGGTATTGCTAGACCCAGTTAATAAGATGACATTTATATTATGAACTGAGACATGGATAAATAGAGAATCCGAACATCAGCCTGATTACTATTAAAGCTGATCAAAGAATGAGGCTTACAGGTGTATCAGGAGTGGACCACCTAATACCTTCTAATACCCCTGAACCCGATAGCTGCCAGCCAGTCCCAAGAGGAGATGCTGGCTTGAGAGCTCACTGAGAGGAGAACGAGACTTGCAGACATGAGCCAGAAGGACACTTTGGACACAATCTTTTCTTTCTCCCACACATAGCTATCAGTGAAGTCCCCCCGCCTGTGCTGGAAAGAGCCAATGATGAGGCTGAGAGAAGCAGATGCCTTCCTCACATGGTAACTTTCCTGGAGAGTAGAGTAGAAATTAGCTTCCTCTATGAAAACATGAGTTAGGAATACATTTTCTTCTATTTTTGGCCCTCCAAAGTTGGACCAGGGAACTGAATGTAATCTCTAGTCACAAAACTGGATTTCTACCCACCATCTATGCATGCTTCTGTCTTGTCATTATTTCTCATATATATAAAGGAAGCATATGGAGGCCATTAGGCATAAAGCGAGGAAGACAGTTTTGAAATCTTTTCCTACTATCTCTATCTTGTGGAATTAGCAAATCTAACTTCTCAGAATCTAATATTCTTACCTGAAACAAGATTATCCTTACCTACCAGGGTTTTGTTAGAATTAAATGGAAATAAATTGGAAGAGACTGGCATTCAGGTGCCAAACTAATGCTATTTTCACCCCTTCCCTAAATCTAATTCAGGAGTATTAGAGATTACAATCTGTATTAAATCAAACCCTGTGACTTTATTCTAGTTCCTACCTTCTGATTGAGCTCTTGATAGGCACTGGAACTAAACCTCACACTCACATGGTCTTGAAAATATTTAAAAAGGAATTCTGAATTCATAGCAAAATTGAACAGAAAGTACAAAGAAATCCCATATTTCCCCATCTCTGACATAGATGTAACCTCTCCCACTGGTGACATCCCACAATAGAGTGGCATTTAATTTGTTAAACCTGATAACCTTACATTGATGAGTCACCATTTTCCTAAGTTCATAGTGTACATTAGGATTCATTCTTGGTGCTGTACATTTTAAGGGTTTCAACAGGTATACTGACATAAATTCACTATCAGAATTGTTATGGTTGATACATTGTATCAACTTGAGAAGTTCAGAAGTTTAACTGAGAGACTCAGCAGGGAGCCAAGGTTCTTACTTTGTAAATATCCTCATCCTGTGCAAAGGAGGGCAAGGAATTTTGTGATTGCTATGCCCACCCTGACCGGGGTGCAGGGGTTGGGGGTGGCCTGTGTACAATATAAGGGAAAAGAGACTTTTTTCCATCTTTTGCTCTGGCTGCTACCTTAAAGTGTTGCCCCAGTGCCATGCCACCCTGCCTTGGAGCCAGCTGATTATGGACTGAAATCTCCAGAAACTGTAAGCTAAATAAACCTTTCCTTGCTTCACTTTGGGTGTTGGGTGTTTGTCTCAGCAACGAGAGGAAAGTAACCAAGATAGAATTTGGTACCAGTGTTGTTATGACTGTACCTGACCATGTGGTTCAAGAGCCTTTGGGAATGGCTTGTGGGAAGAGTTTGGAAAGGTTCAGAGATGTCACCTGAAAGAGAAGCCCTGGATCAGCTTAGGCTGTTCTGTAGGGAAGATTCTGGTCAGAGCTCAGGAGACCAGAAGGCTGATAGAAATCCTGCCAGTAGAGACCAGGCTTGGGAGGTTTCTGCTGGAAAGAAGGGCAGCATTGGTTGTTGGACTCCATGCCACATGTGCTATGGCTTAGCAGAAAGTTTGTCTGCATTTTGCTCATGTCCAAAGACTTTGCCTAAGACAGAGATTATGGGCAGTGGACTGATTAATCTGGCAGAAGAAATTTCAAGGCAGTCAAATGTTGAGGCTGTGGCATGGCTATTGTTGGGAGCTTTTAGCCAGATTTACATTGTGA
>RJWT010031985.1:0-14233 GCA_004365215.1 Cuniculus paca | reverse complement strand
GCCTTCCTAATTATTTATTTATTTATTTAGGTACCAGGGGTAGAACTCACGACCTCATGCTTGCTAGGCAAGCACTTACACCGCTGAGCTAAATCCCTGGCCCCCTTCCTGATTATTTAATCCTATCTTTTCCAGGGCAGTTTTCCCAGCATGAGAATTTCCCACTTGGCTTTTCTTTGGCCTCTTATCACACTGTCACCACCACTGTCCCCCTTCCTGCCTTATGCTTTTCTGAGCTTGAGAACTGGCATAAGGGTGGATCTTTCCTTTATGCTACAACTGCGTCCTCTTCTCTCAGTATTTTCTCAATATCGCAATTATTCTTTCTGGGTAAGCTCTTAGTCTCCCTTCCACACCCCTGTTTCATCTTGTCCTGCTCCCTAGGTACAGGTCACATTGAAGCATTATCCATCTGCTGTCCACTGTTGTTTCTCAGTTTTCCTGATGTCAGATGCTTCCTCAATTTTTCCTTTCTTTTCCCTCTCGGCTATTAGTTGTAGATGGCTTGCCATCGTTAAATTAGCTCTGTAATCCTGACTCAAGTGTGGGACAAAGGAACAGAGATAATCAGGCAGACTTGCTATGGGCTTGAATGGTTTAAGACCCCTGACTCCTTCTGGCCACAGGTCTGTTTTATCTGGCTTAGAAAGGCAATCCAGACCTGAAGGATAGTGATGTCCACTGTAGTCTTAAGTCCAACTCCTATTTATGGAAGGACTTCAAATAACCCCATTCTTTGCTGTCTTAGGGTGTTCAGCCTGCCTTATGACCAACCCTGTCCTGAAACTGAGCTGGTTTTGGGGTTTGGCGCAGGTATGAAATCACAGTCTTGAGTTCCACTGAGTTCTCTTGACAACCATGACATGACAAGGTCCTATGTTTCTGTGTCTGGAGGGTATGGATGATGACGTTTAAGCAGTCGACTTGTGTTCAGACATCAAGGCCAGGCTCAGGCTACCTGGCAGAGGCACCTGCTGCTGAGGCTGTGCTGTTCCCATGGCAGCCAGCAGCCAATCAGAGTTGCTGGGCCTGTTGCTGGGAATACCAGCCAGCCTCTTCCCACAGCCTGATCCTCTAGTTACTGAGATCAGTTTTTTCTTGCACATGCCTCCACCTTATCTAGCCCAAAATGTTCCCTGTTGCTCTGCCCTCCCCCTTCCCTGGCTTGAAGCCCTGGATCCTAACAACCAGACTCTCAGATACATCTACAGATGTACATTCTCTGGCACAGGCATTACTCTGGATTTGACATGTTCATACTCTGGCATAAACACAAACACACACATACACCCCTGTGACCTATTATATAAATTCACCGAATTATAGTTGGACATATCCTGATCTCTGCCTAGCTCTCTGGAACAGTCTCAAATGTTAATAAAATCCCTTAACTATGCTCTCATCTCTTTTAAAGAAACTTCAATATATAAACACTCAAATTGTGAACTTTATAAAAGCCAGAGGCCTGTGGATCCAATTACAAATGGGTTTTCGGCTTTCTTTACATCTGTGGTATCTAATTCAGAGTCACAAGGCATAGGTGGTTGTTAAACACTTGGAATGTGACTTGTCTGAATGAAAATGATGTGTTGTAAGTATAATTTACATATTAGATTTCAAAGGCTTGGTCTAAAGGGAACGTATAATAATAACTACATTGATTATGAATTGAAATATTTTGGGTATATTGGTTTAATATAAATATTAAAGTTTTTTTCACTCATTTCTTATTTATTTATTTATTTATTTTTGGTACTGGGAATTGAACTCAGGACCCTGAACTTGCTAGGCAGGTGCTGTGTCTTTTTATTTTTAATGTGGCTAATAAAAGATTTATAATGACATATTTGGCTTACATTACATTATTGTTGGGAAGCACTGCTTTGGATAGCAAGGTTCCTGATGTATGGAAATGTAATCTGATTTTCAGAAGGAAATTTTCATTTCTCTCCCCATACCTTCACCTATGGGTTAAAGTCAGGGGAAGCAAAGCTGGGAGAGACTAGCTTTTTCAGGTGGGTAGCCAGGCTGCATAAATTAAATATCCCCAAGGGCTAAGGCTGAAATACTGTCAGGCTGGGGCACAGTTAGGATGGGACCACTCCCAGTTCTGCCCAAGGCTGATGCTCCCAGCCTGAGACCAGAAAGCTGGATGGGCTGCAAGAGGAAGGCCAGGGACACGTCAATTTCAAGAGGTTTCTGGGCAGGAACAAAGAAGGCTCATTGCTACTCCCACACACAACAATGGATTCAATAGACACATATCTCCACAGAAAAGACACTGAGACAGGTTTGCACTACTTCCACCCAGTTACGCCCACATCCACCTGTGGCCTCAGATATAAACATCCAAATCCCAGGGCTACAACTGCCCGCCTTAGGTGTGCTTTTTCCCATCAGGCCCTAGGCCTTGGCTCTTGATTCCCTTAGACACCCCTCTGCTTTCCCGTACCTACAGCACCCTCTCCTCTTAGCCCACCTGGCAGCGGCGATCTCCTGACGCTGGCGGGCAGCACTCACGGCTCGACGGGCACCTTCGACAGCCCTGTCCACCTTCTCCTTGACTTTGCCCCGACGCAGGGCCAGAGGCAGGAGGCTGCGAACACGGCCCCCGTGCACCAGCCGGTTGCGCTTGTACTTGCCCTCTTCACGGGAGCCGTCCGGACGGGTGGTGCGCCCGTAGCCATGCCGTCGGTTGCCCAGCCACTCGCCCTCATAGCGCAGCCCGTTGGAGCGCTGGCTCACTCCGAAGCCACTGCGCCTGTCAGCGCGCCACTCGCCCGCGTACACTTCAGTGGCTGAGCCCTCGATGAGGGCTGGAGGCGCTGGGACTGGGGGCCCGCTGGCCTCGGAACCCGGTGGTCCGGTGCTGCCCACCTCGCTGCTCACCTCGCTGCGCAGGGATCCCCGCTTGCTGCCCAGGGAACTGCGGCGCCCACCTGCCCGGAGCCCGCTGAGCAGCAGCGAGCGGCGGAAGAATCCACCTGCTGCTGGAGTGCGCTTGCGGGAAGATGCGCCGTCGGCGTCCCCAGGCCCGGCCAGCACGAAGCCACCCCGGGAGCCAGAGGCTGGGCTGCCTCCCTCGTCGCCGGGCAGGGGCAGGGGTGGGGGCGGCGTCGGAGGGTCGCTGTGGCCAGAATCCAGGGAGGTGCGGCGGGGTGAGCGCAGTAGCGCCGCCTGATGGTAGGGTACACTCTGGCGCACCCCGTAGCCATGGCGCTTCCCGGCCTGCCACTGGCCCTGGTACGTGCCTGCAGGCAGAATAGGGGTGGGAGACAGTCAGAAGCCGTAGGAGCGCGGGCTCCTTGCACCCCAGGCCCCCAAACTCTTGGAAGCCCAAGTGTCAGGTGGGAGAGGTGGAGGCAGCTGGCATGGAGGCTGGGTCGCAAGGTGTAGCCAAGCAGTGCAGTGCAAGTAGCAGGAGACACGTGCTTTCTGGCACTGTGGGTAGGCAGGGAAAGGCGTAGCAGGCAGGGCGGGGGTGTGTGACGGATCAGATGGCGGGTGTAAGGGACAGGATGATACGGTGGGAGGTGTATAAGATAAGCTTGTGACAGGCGAGCAGGACTATGAGGGACATGCTGACTGGGGCAGTGATGTAAGCCTACGGGCAGGCACAGCATAGTCTGGGACCCGCAAGTAGAGAGCGAGAGAAGCAGGCAGGAGACAGTCAAAGGAGGAAGGCATGCGTGTGCTGGTGGGAGAGGCAGAAAAATGGGGCTTGGGTCCTAGGATGGGGAACAGTATGCGGGACAGATGGGCGTATGGAGAAAAAGAATGGGCGCAGGGGGCGCGCGTGTCTGGGGAAGGTGCGTGGGGAGCAGCAGGGTGTAGGGGGCAAGCGGCTGCGGAAGGCTCCCGCGGGTCGGGCCGGCGGGGGGCGCACACGGATGCGAGGGCGGACAGCAGTGGGCCGGGCCCCGCACCTCCGTCGGAGTAGGTCTCGGTGCCGTAGCCGTCCTGAAAGCCGTCCTTCCAGAGTCCTGCGTAGCGCAGGCCGGACGCGCTCTCCCACACGCCGCTGCGCCCCTTCAGTCCGCCCAGCCACTCGCCGCGGTACGTCCAGCGGCTCTTGCGCTCCACGCCCAGCCCTTCGCGCTTGCCCTGTTGCCAGTGGCCCTGGTAACTGTGTCCACCGGGCCCGGTGAAGACGCCCAGTGACTCGAAGCCGTGCGCCCAGCAGCCGCTGTACTCGCCCTGGGCGCCGGGCCCCGTGCACACGCCGTAGCCATGTGCCCGCCCCGCCTCCCAGCCCCCCACGTAGCAGCCCCCGTCGTCAAAGTCGAACTTGCCCCCGGGGGACATGCATGTAGTTGGCGCGGCCTCAGCCCCCCGGCGGCTCAGCGCATCCTGGGGCTGGAGAGCCGGCTGGGGGCCTGGGGGCCGGGCGAGGCCTGGGGGCGGGGGCAGTTAGACCGGGGCTGGGCGGAGGGGCCCCAGCGCGGGCAGGCAGGGCCGGACCCTCATCCTGAGTGGCTGTGGAGAAAGAAGGGGGCAAATGGAGAGCGAGACCTCTCCTCTTTGCCCACCGCTCCCGGGCCAGGTGGCGCAGGAGCATCAGCACCGCCCCCCAGGGCCCCCTCCCCCGCCCCGTCGGCAGCATCTTCCAGCCGCTCCCAAGCTTTGGGGGCGCGGGGACTTCTCCACCCTCCCAACTTGTAGAAGGCGCCTCCCAGGACTTGGGGCTCCAACCCCAAGCAGGAAATGGCAGTTGTGTGTGTGTGTGTGTGGGGGGGTGGTTTGAGGGAGCTGGGCAGAGTCGTAGGCCACCGCTTTCCCAGTTGATACTAGAACCCTTCTGTCCTGGTTCTTTGGCTTCGCCAGCAAACCGGGGGTGCGGACAGAGGCTGTAGCAGAGAGATGGGACCGAGGTGGGAAGACGGTTTGTGGGGAAAGGATAGAAATGGGGGAAGCTCCATAGGGAAAAGGCCAGGGTGGGGATGGGCAGATGGGTGGAAAGGAGGAGGCAGGTACTCACCATGTGGGCTGAGGTGCAGGCTGCCTCCCAGGCACGGCGTCCATGGCAGGATACCTCCACTCCCACCCGGGCTAGCCAAGCCCCCTCCTCTTCCGGAGAGACTGCTCCAACCCAGAGACGGAAGGCAAGGCGGGGGAGCTGTGGGAGAGCCCCCTCTCTCTTCAGCTGGGGGGGTGAGGTGGTGGTAGGGGTGGGGGGAGAAGAGAATAGTGTAGGGGAAAAAATCTGCCTTGGACGGAGGTAGGAAAGAGGAGCTGGGAGCTGGATGAGAAGGAGGAGGGGGCTATCAAGAGGGAGTTTTTATTATTTTTTCTTCTTTTGGTTGGGAGAAGAAAAAGAAAAAAAAATCAAAATTCCGATTCCATCCCAGCACAAATCAATGTTTGCTCCATCCCAGCATCACGGGGGGAGGCTGGGCCAGGCAGATTTAAAGGGGCAGAGAGAAGAGAAAAGAGGAGAGGGTGGGGAGAAGAGGAGATGATGAAGAAGAGTCAGTGGCAACGATGGGGATGGCGGGGAGGGTGTGTGTGCCCAGGAAGAAAAGAATGGGTACCCACTAATCCTGCAGTGAAAGAGGAGGCAGTGGGGAGGAGGATTGAAAGGTATGGAGACCCCCAGGGTAGAAAGAAACCCTGGTATGCAGGCAGGGAGTGGGGCGAGGCAAGAGGAGGAGAGAGGAGCTGGAGGGAGGAGACTGAGCTGAAGATGGGGAAGCAGGGGGAGGCCGGAGCCAGGCGGGGGAGGAGAGATGCTCTAGAGGCCGGGAGAGGGCGAGCAGAATACAAAGAAAGAGGTGCAGGGAAGAGAGCTAAGGAGGTGGCAGATACAGCCAGGGAGGAAAGAAGGGAGGGACATCCAGTCTGGGGCTGGCGAGGGATGGCCAGGGAGGGGAAAAGCAGGGAGAAAAAAAGGGGAAATCCAGAAACAGATATGGAGATTGAGAGAGCAAAATAAGGATAGTGAAGAGAGGGAGAAGGCACTGCAGGGACAGGCAGGCTAGGGTGTAGAAATCCTGGCAGGCAGAGCCCAAATTGAGGTAAGAGAGCCAGAAGTGCTGCTTGTGGGGGCCCTGGGAGGAGAGGTGAACCTGCCACTTTCCTGCCTGAAAGCCTGGTTCCACAAATGCTTTTCCAGACCTCACCATCCTCTACCCTCATTAAATGTTTCTCCCAGGGTTGGCCCTCTAAAGGGAGAGGGGTATGTTGTTTTTGTGTTGGTGTGTGGTGCTCAAACTTGGCTAGGGACAACTGGGCGTGGTGGCTCACACCTGTATGCTCAGCACTTGGGAGGCTGAGGCAGGAGGATCTTTGTGAGTTCAAGACCAGCCTGGGCTACAAAGTGAGCTCAAGGTCAGCCTGAATGGCATAGTGAGACCCTGTCTCAAAAAGACAAGGGCTGGGGATCTAGTTTAGTTTCCTAAGCGCCTGCCTGGCAAGCTTGAGGTTGTGAGTTCAATTCCCAGTGCCGCAAAAAACAAAAACAAAAAACCAAGAAAACCCCAAAAACAACAAACTTGGCTAGGGAATGAAGATTGGGAGGTTTTAGAATCTTGTCTTTTGTGAACCTAGAAGCAAAGACACAAATGTGTTTGGGCGGGCTCTTCTTGTGGCAAGGACCTTTCTAGCTCACCATCCCTCTATTTCTGTCCCCTCACCAGAGAGGGGCAGCATATGTGGACCTTAGTGTTTACAGACAGATGTAGGCACACAGAATTCCTGTCCTCTTCAGGAATTTGTATCCAGTTCTGTCCCTTCCCCTATGCACTTGGGAAGGAGGAGGACATTGTGTTACTGTGTCCAATCACACACAGTAGGTAGAGAGATGCACTCAATTGGTTGTACAGCCCCCCCCCCCCATTTTAGAGAAGAGAAATAGGGCCAGAAGAGGAAGTCACTAGGAGAAACCACAAAGCAGAGGTGGCAGCACTAGGATTATAACAGGAATTTTCTTTTGGTGCTAAGACTCAAACCCAGCAGCCTGAGCATGCTAAACATATGCTTTACCAGTAAGCTACACCCACAGCAGACTTCAGCTTTTTTGAGTCAGCTAATGCCTCCCAGAGTTCCATGTGCTTGGGAACCTTCCTTAGACTCAAAGTCTCCATTTTGAGTACTTTGGTAAAATAAAGAGAATTTCCATTGCAATGTGTTTTTCTCAAACTTTATGTGAAAAGAAACCTGTGAATATTAAGCCTACAGTGCAGGGACCACATCTTTTGAGTGTTTGGCACGGAACAAGAATGTAATGGCTCCACCTGGGACATGACTGTTGCTGGAGAGTTCATTCATTTCTCCATTCATCACCATCTACATAGTTTACTGTCTACCTAGAGCTAGAGGAGCTAAAGTTCCAGGGGAGAACACCTGGTGCCTGCCCTCATGGAGTTTCCTATCTAGTACAGAAGACAGACAACTATCAAGCTTTCTAGTGTGGTTAGTACCCTGACAAGTTCACAGGGTAGAAACGGGGCCTAGGATGGAACTGAACTTCAGCTGACTCCCTAGTGAATGAGGCATTGACGCTAACTCCCACACAAGAGAGTTCTGGGGCAGGCCTAGCTGCATTGCTCAACCCTAGATATTTAGTTCTTTCTTCTCCACACAGTGCCTTGTCCCTGTGATTCCCCTTTTCCAAAAGAAAGGGAAAAAACAAGAAAAAGCAGTCTCTGTGCCTGGGAGACCTGTGCTCTGTTCTTGAGCAAGAGTTGAGCCAAAATGCCTTACTGGTGGGTGCTTCTGTATTCTGAGATGCATATTAAGGTGCAGAGTTTGATGAAATGCTGATGAAATCTTGAACAGGAGAACCCTGGAGTGTGTGTGTGTGTGTGTGTGTGTGTGTGTGTGTGTTCTTCATATTTCTTAGAGAGAAAGTCAACGTTGCAGCCCCTTTTTGGTCTCTCCCTACCACGTTCTGCAATACTTCTTTTCAGGGAAGAGACACTTTTTTCAGAGAGTCCCTTTTTAGTTTACCATGATTTAGGAACATCAGGTGTCATGGGAAAGGGAGCCAATGTTAATGGGAGCAGCTCTGTATTAGGAACCCAGTACTGTGCTTGGCACTCCATCTGTATTACCTCATCCAATCCTCGAATCAAAACTGTAACTGTGAGCAGTCTAGGCTGGAGGCTAAGAGCTGGCCTTCCAAAGATGGAAAAATCTGAGCATATTATCTTTTCTGAGCTGCAGTTTGTATATCTCTAAAACAGGAACATCATAATCTATTCCTCACCTTATTGCAGAAATTGAAACAATCATGTATGAATTGTATGTATGAATGGTATGTATAACATTTAGAGGGAAAATGCTTGGCATAGTACCCACTGCATAGCAAGTGTCCAGTAAATGATGGCTTGAAAAATAGCTTGGCATTGTGCCACTTTTATAGGTGCTGAATCTGAGATTCAGAAGTTAATTTGCTCAGTGTTGCCATATATACGGCAGCCCTTGGAGCCCAATATTTATCAGATTCCCAAGTTAGAATGCTTTAATAGATGTATTTTGGGGAGTCCTGTTTTAAAAGCAAGATATACTCATTGAAGAATTAGGAAAATAGATTACAATCCAAGAAGAAAAATAAAAATCACCCGATAGTCTGACTTTATAACAAACCCTTCTGTGTATTTTTATATAATCTTTTCTTTGCATTTTTAAATTTAACTCAATTTGTTAAATGTCACACATATGATTTTGTATCCTACTTACTCACTTAGCTTTACATTGTAAGCGATTTACATGTCATTAAAACATCCTTGAGTCTTTAATGGCTGCATAATATTTGGCTGTTTGGATGCACCATAATTTGTTGAACTATTCTAGCATAGCACTTTTATACTGTTTGCACATTTCTACCATTAAAAATTAACATTTCTGTATAAATCTTTGTATCTCTGATGTTTTATTTCAAGTATTTTATCCAGGAAATTAAAAACAAGACACCAGGGCACACCGCATAGGAAAAGAACCTCCATGTACCCATTGCTCAGCTTTAGTAATTATCAGTCTTGGTTAATCTTGTTTTCTCCTCTCCCATTTAAAATCCAAGGCATCATGTTACATTAGTCTATTTTTAAAGAAGACTGACTTTATTTTGTCAGAATCACTTCTAGAACAGTAGTACAGATTCACACTCTCACGAAAGTGCTGATCTTATTGTACCCTAACCAGCACCGACCTGTAGCTCTTTCTCTGTCTCTCTGTCTCTGTCTCTCTGTCTGTCTGTCTCTCTCTGCCAGCTTGACAGGTAAAAATTGCTTTCTTTATATGGATTTGTTTGATTATCAGACTTATATTAAAAAGGCATCTGGCAACTCTAGTGGAGTAAACCTCCTGGAGGGGCCCTAGAAAACATGCTGTCATTTTTGGGGGGCCTGGCTGAGGTCTGTGGGCTGAGAGGCTTGGTGCTGGGACCTGCTAGCTAATCCCTGCCCAGAAGCAGGGAGGACCTTGCAAAGGTCTCCTGCCTTATCTAATAGGCAGCCACCAGGGGTCAGGATGGGGCCAATGATACTGCGGGTGGGAGAGGGTAACAATGGCCAGCTGCCAGGCACTGCATTTCCTCTGTCTGGCCATTGCTGGCTGGATGCACAGCTCTCCTCTGCTCACAGATTATGGTTCCAGAATGTTCTGCAAGGCTGTCCTTCCCTCTCTATTTGTTCCTGCCTCTCACTGCCTGCTGAAAAGAACCAGTTTGTCAGAAACCACACTGGATGTATCAGAATTTGGTTTCTTCTATTTCTTTTTTTAAATTTGTTTTTATTAGTACATGTTTGGAGTGCATAATGATTACACTAATCATGGGGTATTAGTACATGTACACAACACATCTTAATTCTTTTTATGTCCCTCCCCGCCCCGCCCATTGGGTTTTCTTTTTTCTCTATAATATGTTTCAGTGAGACTGGGTTCACTAAGGAGCAGAAATTTTGATCTGTGGGCTGAGGAACACAAGGACAGGTTTTAGGTACTGTGAATCCTCTGAAATTGGGTAAGTGGAGCACACATATCCTTTTTTCCATCTCTGGAGAGAGAATAATAGTTTTTGTGAGATTCATGCCCTTGTCCAAGTCTAGCTTCTTTTCGTACTTCATCCTTTTCCCTAAGCCCATATACTTCCCATGGTGGTTGAGCAGATGGCAGGTGTTGGAAACAGGGTGTTCTTGGGAGTAGGCTAAGGGGTTGGACTTTCTTCCTTATGCACTGAGCACAGAGAAAACCCTGAATTTTCCCTGGAGTGGGATGGAGTGGTAATGGGGAGGTGGGCAACACTCTAATAGCTACCTGGGCACTCTGGCTCACACTGAGGTGTGCATTTCTGTACACTTTAAATGAGTGGTGCAGGGAGTGAAGGATCAGGGAAGGGAGGCTGATCCCTGGCCAGTGGTATTGAACCCAAACTTCTGAGCCCTGGGTGATGGCATGGATAAGACGGTAGCAACCAACCAGGTTACTTGTTCCTGGGGCACTGCTTTAAATTTAATTTTAGGACAACTTGCTCTAAGCCTTAAACCCTGTTCAAGTGTGGGTGGGAGGTGGGCTTAGGACCCATGAGATTCACAGAGCAGTGTAGGCTTTCTCTGAAACAGAAGGAGGATCTGGGGACCTAGAGAGGCTGAGGGTCAAGGCCAGGGTCCAACATGATAGCTCCGAAGGAAAATCCCTGAGCATTCCTAAATCCCACATTAGTGCTTCATTTTATCGCATAATAATGATTTCATTTGTGCATAAAGATAAACTGAAGATACAGCAAATTGTGATCATTACCCAAACCACTGCTTGGCAGCTGCACGAAGAGGAGGCAGCCAGAAGAGGCCTGGTAGTTAAACTACAATTATATACATGTGAATACAGGAAATTCAGCGTTAGGCTCTTTGATTCCGATGCTTCTTCTGGACTGGTAGTTCTTCCATCTTATTTCCCAGGGTGGAATTTCACCTCTTGCAGCTGTAACTGGTGCTCCTCACAGAACTTCCTTATTAAATAGGAAATACGCAGGTGTGGTAAGGCTGATTAACATCTTGCTGACTCTCTCTGATGAAAATAGAAAAATTGAAAAAAATATTTTAAAAGTGACATCTTCAAAAAAAAAAGTGACATCTTCGAAGAAAAATGGGAGCAACTGTTTGAAATGATGTGCCAATTATAAACGCAGGAGATTTCGGTATCTGTGAAATCCACTTTCAGGTAAAGAAGCTTTTCCTTTGCTCCGTGAGGCCTGTAGGTGCCCCTTTTCTTTCCTCACTTTACCTGTGCAATGCCTTCTTCCCGATACGGCCAGCACAGACTCAGTTCCTGTTGTTTATACTCTGGGTCCTCTTGGGCAGTGCTGCCCTTGACCCAAATTTGCCCTTGCAGAAGTGTAAGGGTGTTCATACCAGGAGATTAGTGCCCATCCCCACATTTCCTTAACGAAGTCTCAGCACAGGCACATGGATCCTTTGAATCTGTTCTTTGATTACATAGCTTTCCAGTAACAACGGCATTGTTTGGTTCAGGCTGCTACCCGGAACATGGAGCGGTTGAGGTCAGTTTCACTCTTTAGTGAGGCCTGAGCTTCCAGCATGCCCCCTGTTCCATTGCACGGGAGGCTTCACCCCTGACAGCTCTTGTTTCACACAACTGGCAGCTACAGAGTTGGGGCCTCCACCAGGGCACCTCCCAGAAGCTCTCAGTGCTCCTTCCTCCCCTTCTGCCAGCAGTGAGGGGGCACACCTGATGTTTTCTATTGTTGTGGGTCCCGAGCAGATGACACTTAATCAGAAAGTCCATGAGGAGGGTACCACAGGCCTTGGATTCTTTTTATTTTACAGATTAGATGGGAGCTAGTAGTAATAATAACTGACATTTTTCTAAGGCCTCCTATGCACCAAGCCCTGTGCTAAGTCCCCCCCAGTAACCATATGAGGTAGGCACTATTGTTAGCCTCATTTAACAGATGAAAACACTATGGCTTAGACTGTGTCTTAGGTCAGTGGTTTCTCTACTTTAACATTCAGCAGTCACCTGCAGAGCTCATAAAGGCAATCCTTGAACTTTACCCCTAGAGTAGATTCAGTGGTCTGGGGTGGAGCCCAAAAATCTGCCTTGATTTTCGTTTCCTTTCCTTTCTTGTCCATTTTTCCCTCTCTGCCTCCCTCCCTCCATTCTACCCTCTCCCCACCCCATCCTCCCTCCCCTTCCAGCACTGGGGATGGAACCAGGACCATGTGCATGCCAGGCCACCACTTTACCACCAAGCTATATCCCACACCAAGTCTGTGCTTTTTAAACGACTGTCTGCACTGCCTCATTTTGGACTTCTCCAGGTAGATTCCCTCACATTCTGCCTTTGGTGATGACGACTAAGTGAAGCAGGTAGCTGACCTTATCCACTCTTCATCTACTTTCTCCTCACCTAGAAAGATTTGTCCCAGACTCCCAGATCTTTTCTTTGCAGCTCTATGCTTTGCTCTGAATGTTTTCATCCCCCTCAATTTATATGATGAAGGCTAATCCCTAATGTGATGGCATTGGAATGGTTGTTGGGAGGACAGTAAGTCATAACAGTAGAACTGTCATGACAAGTATAGTGCTCTCGTAAAAGTGGCCCCAGATGACTTTCTTCTCCTTCCACCACATGAGGACACAGTGAAAAGTTACCATCTATGTTATTCATAGTTTACCCTGTCTGTGGTACTTTGCTGTAGCAGCCCTGATGGGCAAGACACTCTCTCACCTTATCAGGAATGTCTTTCTTTTCCTTTTTTTTTTTATTATTTTATGGAAGAATGTCTTTCTAAGGACACCATTCCATCATCTCCTCCACCTTCCATTCTGGAAGCCATCCTGGTCCTTCCCATCAGATGCAGTAATTTGCTAGTCTGGCTTCAAGGCCATGTGATTGCTGACTTCACTGTGACCCTGGAGTTCCCTCATATGTCTGAACCTGACCTTGTGACTTTATGCTCCCAACCACATAGCAGCTGAGGACCCTACCTCTGGGTCTGTTATATCATCAACCAGACTGCTACCATATTGCATCGGCTTCCTACTCACTGGAATTTTGACACATCTCTTCCTGCTTGGCCAGCCCCCTGTTTATGCTGACACAGGAGCTGTTCTGCATATGTTTGGAGTGCCTGTGGGAATTCATCCCTCTGGGACACGTGTTTAATGTTATCATCACACCTTGAGAGATGAGCTTCTCCTCACCTCCAACCCGCTTCAGGTCTCCTTGCTGACAAGCCGTTAGAAAAAGAGAATAAGGTAACTTAGCTTGCACTGCAATTTAGTGGTGATCCCAGCACCTCCTCCCCTGCCGGAGTAGTCTTTGGGCTGTATTAGAAGGTAGTGTGACTGTTTTCTATCAGAAAGCAATGTTCAGGAATAATGTGAATGTTGGGACAGAAGCTCTACTGAAAAAGGCCACCATTTCATCTTTAATAAATTAAGCATTAGATTAAGCACATTAGAAGGCCGAGTGACTCATCTCTTATTTCTGGCCTTCAGACATAAGTGACAGTGGCGACTTCAGAAAGTGAAAAGGAAGGATTGTTTAAGAGTTTTGGCAGCAGTGGGATGGGCCCTGACCCTCTTCAAGGGACTCCTGAACAACCTTGCAAGGACTTGTGGATGTTTTCACCTTAACTAATGACACAGCAGTCCCTTGGTTCTCTTTGACTCTGAGCACTTACTGCTGAACATCCCCTTTCCCATCACATTCTTTCCATTTTCTGGATCATTCCTCAAGCAGAAGTAGTGGCTTTCTCCTTGGGAATCCTGAAGGACTGAATTCCTAGTGCAGCTCAGTTCTATACCTTGTATAATCTGTGCTTATGTTGCCCCATCCCTACTAAAGGCCTCTACCTTTACTGCTAAACCAAGGTTGGCAGTGCAAGGAAAGCTGAAGGCTGTCACTTGACCTGGGTGGGGTAGTTTGTGAGCCTCTCTCCCAGGACCACTAGATTGCCAGAGCAGGGGTGCTGGGACCCTGGTTTTCTGAATTGTTCTGGAAATTCAAAGCCAAAGTTACTCCAGCCAAATGGCCACATTGGGAGGTGGGAGGCAGGGAGTGGGCAGGTAGGGTGTTGGGGAACTGAGGAACTATGGTGGCAGCTGAGGAATCATTCTTTTTTTTAATTTTAAAGAGAAAAAAATAAAATTTCAAAACAAGCTAATTAGAGGATAACAATGGTTAATACATTGCATATTGTTATCTTTAAATTAGTTACTCAGAGTACAAGGTACCAGTATTTAATTGTTCAAATAATATTAGCAAAAA
>RJWT010031984.1:0-14232 GCA_004365215.1 Cuniculus paca | reverse complement strand
TATTTAAAAAATATATGGATGTTTCTATAAGAAGTTTGATAGCTAGATGAATAGATACATAGATAAGTTTATTTCAAGAAATTAATATAATTGTGATGAAAATTACATGATATCTGGTAGACTATAATCCTGGAAACTCCAGTGTAGGAGTTGATGTTATATAGTCTTGAAGCAGAATTTCTTCTGTCTCAGAGAAACTTCAGTTTTATTCTTAAAGCTCTTTATTGTGCAAGATCCACTCACATCACTGAGATAATATTTATTTAAAGTTAACTGATGATAGATTTTAACTATATCTGTTTTGGGGGTGGGAAAATCTTTGCTACATCTAAAGGAAGCCATCACAGCAATATCTACTTCAGTCCTGCATTTGGTTGAATAACTAGACTGTAGCTTAGCCAAGTTGAAATGTAAAATTAAGCAATAAAGGACTTTATATAAGATCATGGAGCTGGCAAATGGCAGAGGGAGGATTCCCTCCAAAGACCCAAAGTCTGTCTGGTAATAAAAACCCTACTCCAGGTGACTCCACATCCTCGTGTTTGGTTCTTTCAGAAAGTCTGTGAGGAGAGTTTCCATGCAGTCCTGGAGGAGTCTGTAAGAATCTGGGATGTGGCTAAGTAGGCAGCAGGGTAATCTAATCATAATGACTCCTTTATCCTATTCTTAAGTCAAGATCCATAGGTCAAAACTTCTATCTGGTGCCCCTTAAACATTTAAGGGAAAGGCTTTGACCCAGTAAACGTAAATCCATTATAGTGGCAAGTATAGAATGGAGCAAAAGGATAAAAAACATAATGGTCCTGGCTAGTGTCTTAATTCAAGTAAAAAAAAAAAAAGAAATTTAAATTTCACCCATGCGTCTTTTTCTTGTGAAATAATTCTTGCAGTAGAAAAAATTATTTTTGTGGGTACAGTGTTTATGTTCAATAAGTGTGGCTTTTATGCTTTTAGATTATAGGTATGTTGGGGAAAGTTGTAGAATATAATTAGAGATGTAAAGCTCCCTCTTTGCCTTAACCATGACATACAGTATAGAAGTTCAGATTAGAAAGTTATCTGCAAAGGGATGGTACTGGAAGCCATCAATCCCACCTCCAAAAATAATCACTATTCAGATTATATAGTGTTCAGTCTTTTAAAAATATTTGAATAACAGTATATATGTAATTTGTTATCTTTCTAATTCCTTTAATGTATTTTGACTATAATCTGGTGTCATATTTTTCAAATATTCATTTTAATGGTTGCATTTTGTTTTGTTGTCTTTTTCCTTTTGAAAGTAAAATTCATTTATTCATTCAGTTAAAATTCTGGTGTTTACTCATCCTCCTCTCTTTTTTGCATAGATAACTGATTTATGCAAAGATCTATGCAAATAATCTATGCAAAACTTTGTAAATTAAACCCACATTGAAATGTTTTCCCTAGGACAGATTAAAAACTATTTTGGGACATCTAGCATCATTGTGTATTTCTACTGAAAGAGTGTGAGAAATTCTGTTTTTATCCTTACTGTAGAGATTAACTTTCTTAAATTTCATATTTTTAACAAGAAAATTATATCTGCTTTTTCAAATGTATGCTTTTTCACTAACTAATGAGGTTAAATTTTTATTGCTTATACTCTGTGTTTTCCTTCTCCTGATTTTATTATCCTTTATATATTCTCTGGAAAGTTAATAAGTTTATTATTCACACTGAGAAACTACTTTATGTAGTAAAAACATTTTTTGTTAACATATCTTTCTGTTTAATCCTTGCCCTTTAATTAATTTATAATATTTTGAAATATAGGAGTGACTGAGTTTTGTGATAAAGTGCATTTTTTTCTTTGAGATTTTTATCTTTGATATTTTTTTCTTCCAAATTTTTTTTAGAATGACTTTCCTTATTCAGGAATTAGATGAAATCTATTAAGTTTTTAGTACTTGTTTTTGATTTTTAAAAGAATCTAGAACTTTAATACACCTCAAACTTATTTTCACTGATGACATGAGGAAATAATATAATGTGCATTTTCCTTTAACTTGTACACTAAATATATACACAATTTATATATATTTATATATATATTTATATGTATACACATATATATGGTAATGAGATTTACTATGTGCACTTAGGTATATATCAAAGGCGTACTGTGAGATCTGTTTGCACTGTGTACATTTTTATGTTGAATTGCTTACAGAAAATTTTTGTTAGAACCATATCATTTCAAATATCATAGCTGTTTTATTTTAATATTTATTTTAATATCTAGTTGGAAAAGCCAGTGCTAATGATATTTTATGAACTTTATCAAATAGGTTTGCCAGAACCCAAAAGAGACCTTATCTTCCAAGGCCTGACACAAGACCAGGGGTTTTACACGTCCAAAGACTTTTTGCCCCTAGTAGCTAAAAGCAGTAAACCAGGTAAAATATATTGCATTCTTTTCTTAACGTTGTCTATGTTGTATCATGTATTTTAAATTTCTATTACATTTAAGCTCGGTAGGACATTGATCACATCTAAGATCGATACTTGAGTAAGAAGATGAAAACATTTTTTTAAAAAGATTGATATTATGGGTTCTCAGAATTATGTGTTTGTTCACCCTCACCAGAAAGCATCACAATAAGGAATTTTTAATTTTATATGTATGTGTATATATTCCATTACAAAAATGACTTCAAAGTAAAAAGACTTTAATGAACATTAGAAGATATTCTTGAATGAAATTGTTGGAGGTTCATTTTGGTAACTATTTTAAAACTAAATGAATCTTCACATATCTTACGTAATTATTGTCTATGCAGACAGAAAGATCAAGGTCTCTATTGGAGCAGTAATTTTATGAAATTAAAGTAAAACACATTGATAGATACTCTGTGAATTCATGTGCTCAGAGAAGATAATCTAAAGTTGAGACTATGCCATGTTTTGCTTTGTCTAAAGTCATTGTCTTAGTTATAAAGAGGTCGTAGTATTTTTTTTCAAAATTGAATAATTGGAATCATCTAAATGTGTATTTTTGAAGAACTCTGATATGCAGTTATTCCTACATCAGATTACTTGTAGAAATTATTAAAACTTACATTTTTCTGTCAAACTTTAAAAAGCCAAGAAGTTGACAGCTAAAGATGCATGCCATCTCCACTTTCCTCCTCCTCAGATTACTAGACACTTGTGTATCTGCCAATCTTTTTTATAGGAGAGTTGAAGTGCATGGAGTATATATTTGAGAATTGCAGAGTACCAATTGTCTAATTCCAAATGCAAACTCTTCCAAACAAAATGATTACACTTGCTGAGATTATAGGCCTATCTATGGAGTCGTTTTAAAAATTATAGTAATTTATCCTTAGCAACAGTTTTATTTAATCTGATAATATGATCGTGTCTATTATTACATAGAGAATACATCCATTTTCCTTTTTTATAAGGTTATTCATATAAAGATCAAAATTTCATATAGGTGCTTAAGACATGGACACTTAGTCATATTTCTTTTATTGTTTGATTTTACTGACAAAGCCAGAGAAAAGCAGTAGAAACGAGCAAGCTTTATTTTAGCTAGCTCAAGAAAATAATGCTCAGAAACTCTTCAATTATGTAAGAACAATTCTTCAAAATGCTAATTTTAAAAGTTTACGACATGTAATATATAATAGAAGTATAACTTATAAATTGCTTAATACATAGATAAAATATTTTAACAAAATGTTGAAATTATTAACCCAGATCCAGAGAATCACTTTTTCTTCTAAAAACAGAAATGTAATGAAGCAAAGGTAAAATATTTATCACAATTCTGACAAATATAATTTTAATAGGTTCATTCCAGTTTCTTATGACCTAAAAAATCTTCAAAATATGTTGTAGCACTCCTAGAAGAAGAAAAGAAGCTAAAGGTACTGACTATGAAATTACATATATGAGCATATTTTTAAAATGGGAATAAAACTGTCTTTCAATGAAGCAGAATAATTTGATAGTGACACTCCATCCTGGAAAACTGCAAGATGCAATTTTACACTGCTTTGAGTACAAGTATCTTTTGAGCTGTCATGCAGAAATGGTTTCTCTACTTGAAAATGGGGTTTTCCTTTCATCATTCAGGAATGTGCGCCTGTCACTCTCCATTGCCATCGATATGGGGAGCCGTGATTGTACTCGGAGCTGGAGACACTGCCTTTGACTGTGCCACATCCGCTCTACGTTGTGGAGCCCGCCGCGTGTTCATCGTCTTCAGAAAAGGCTTTGTTAATATAAGAGCAGTCCCCGAGGAGGTAAAATGGAACTTTCAGGAAATATGGACTTGTAATCCAGCAGATTTTAGTAGATGAAGCCATTAATATGCAATCCTCTCATTTAAATAATTAGACTGTTCCTGAAATTGTCAAATGCAAATTTTTTAAATCTCAGAACTACCAGTAGTTTCTTTTTAAATTCAAGCACTCTGTGTAAAAGAAAATTTGTAATGATTTGGACAAAATAAGATATTTACTTTGGTCAAACAAAGTGCTTTTTTGTTTAGGATTAATATTTTTGAAATGTATTCCATTTAACTGATAACGATTGAATATGCTGTATTCTACATTCTGAATATTAGGTGTTTTTCATAAAACATATGGAAATTAAAAGAATATCATATAGACATTTGAAATTTTTCCATAAGTGAGATTTATAAGGATCATTGAAATATATATAGATAATGAATCACTACACATGGTACAATAATGTATACAAAAGAATGCAATGTATAACTATATATCATATAAATATATATCCATAACACTGTATCTATCTGTACATACTTTAGTCATATAGTAAATTCATTCTTTTGTGGAACAAATATAATGTGATTACTATATGTTTTTTAAAGTGTTCTATTGTGAGCATTATTCAAATTCAATAACCAGTTAAGTTACTGAAAATGATTTAAAACCACTTCTTTCTGATTGGTGACTAGTCTTGGGTAAGACATTAGCTGGCTACATGTCTCATGAACCACTCAAATTTTAATGCTGTTAGAGAAAGGTAATGCTTTATAAAGGATATTAGTTCTGAGAACTAAAACAAAATGTATTTATAAAAAGATAAAGTACTCATTTTATTCAAATCAGTATTATGAATTTGATTTGGTTTAGAATGCCTGAACTTGTTTGGAGTCTCTACACCAGGCAAGAATTACAACTATAGTCAATAGGTAATTTGTCACATGTAGATTAATCACATTAACAAATTAATCTCACTAAATTATCAGAGCCATCACTGCTTCGTGGCTGAGTTTCAGATATCATTTTTATTGTCTGGGTTGTTCTCTGTCTAATCTGCCCTTTAAGGCTTTTCCAAAAAAAAAGAAAAAAAACTCCAAGGTGCTTTTCTAATCATAAGATCTTTTTTTCTAGCATGCATTTTAAGACTTTAATCAGTACAGTCATGTCATTTTACAAATAAAAAGAAAACAGCCATATTTGAATTAGGTGACCTGCTGAAACTGAAAAAGGAGAGGAATGAATTTTACCCATCTTTGTATCTCTGTGCAAAGCATTAGACCTGGAAAGAACAAGTAGTTGTAAAATATGTTTTGAACTAAATATTTTAAATCTTGTTCATCTGAGTCCTATGTCAGAAAAGTTGTCATTACAAAAGACTTATCCTTGAGGGTTGAAAGTGGAAGATAACCTTGAATGGCAATATCAATTTATTTTATACTTTATACTACAGATATCTTTTATTAGCAAGGGAACTAGAAATGAATGGTAGCTGTTTCTTCTACCTTATAATGAAAACATAAAAACTGCAACTTGTTAATTACTTAGGAAGAGAGAGGTAGTTACTTATATACTTATTCACCCTATATTAATTTACTACCTATTATATAGCAGGCATTATTCTATGTAATTTTATTATTATTTGATAGAATTTCATGACCTCCTGGACTTTCCGCTTAGGGAAGATATGCAAATGAATTCTCACATTAACAGTATGTTGAAAGTTACTTAGTTCTTTGGTAATTTGTATAAAAGTGGGAGTATAAGGTATATATATGTGTGTGTGTGTGTGTGTGTGTGTGTACTAGGGTGCAATAACGTGGTAAAAGAAGGTAGGCATCCAGGAAAAAACACATTGCAAGCCTAGCTAAATACACCCACCCTTAATTGAGGAAGTCTCCTGAACTTCTGGGAACAGGGGGAAAAATTTAGTATGGTAGAACACTGGTAGAGAGGGGTATGTTGCAGATTGTGTGAAATCTTGGAGGCATTTATCACACATTTAGTTGTCTTTTATTCTTAGTAAAAGACAAAACTATGAACGTGTTTCGAGCCAAGATTCATGAAGATCTGAGTTAAATTTTAAGATCACTACTCTCTAGTGTTTTGACCAGAAAAGGTCAAGTAGTGTTAGAAACAAAGAGGCTAGTCAGCAGTAGATTAAAAAGTTGGTCAAGATTGCAGGAAGGAAGGGTCAGAATCCTGGCAGCTCCGTAAAATTGGAGATCTCAGTGGGCTGAATAGAGGATACTAAAGTTCTGGGAAAACAACATGAGTCAGGATAACAGAGTGCCTGCATACAGCAAAGATTCTGTAGAACTGAAGTTGATCTGTGACTTAATTAAAATAAAAAATAACAAATGCTTGAATGTTCTTTAATTATTAGTTTATAAGAAACTGAACTTTTTTATGTTTGATTTTCATATCCATGATGTCAAGGACCATGATCATCTATCTTCATCACTTTTATCTTTACTTTTGCTTATCAGAGTGAGTGCCACATATAAAGTTCAATAAATAATTGTGGAATTAATGTTTTCAGTAAAGAGTAAGCATTCAGATGTTCTAGGATTCACTTTAAAGTTTAGACAAATGGTACAGCAGCAGACCCTTGAGGATTTACTTGTTAATTTTAGATAAAAGAGAAGGAATATTAAGTAATGCATTATCAGAGTGTGCAAAGATTTCAAGGCTGTCATTGGCTAGTGTTTGTTGTCCTTGTTTGTTTGTTTTTTAGGAGTGCAGATTTCCAGTGTTCATAGAGGCTGCACTGTTAATCTGTTATGAACATCACTTAGCTTTGTAATTCTCCAAGGAGGGCCCAGTTTATTTTTAGTGCTTAACACGCATGTAAATGATAATTCAAAAGTAGAGATGTCAAGAATCATGAATCCACTTCAAAATATACCTTTTGAGAGGTTATGTTCTCAGACGCTTTGTTGGAGAGTACTAGAGATTAGACCTAGGGCCAACTGTGCAAAAACTTTTCCACAGAGCCATATTCCCAGGCCTTTTTAAATTTCATTTTGAGACAGGGTCTTGCCATGTTTCTCAGGCTGATCTTGAATTTGTGATCCTTTTGTATTAACTTCCAAGTACCTATGATTATAGGTGTGTGCCAAAATTCTCAGCTATTCTAGGGCATATTTTAACCAAAACTAACAATTTAATATTGTGCCCAATTCCTTTGTATTTGTCTAGTTTGTCCTATTCTTTGTCCTCCAAATACATACATATTTCACCCACACTTGGTGACTTGGTTACTTTTTTCTCATTGCTGAGACAAAATACCTGACACCCAAAATGAAGAAGCGGGAGGTTTATTTCTTACAGTTTGGGGGCTTTCAGTCCATATTTAGCTGGTTCCAAGGCAGGGTGGTGTGGCTGAGGGGCAGCCATTCTTGGCAACTGCAAGCAGCAACAGTGAACTGCACAAAAGAGAGAAAAACACACCTCCTTCTCGACCTTACATTGTATGTCGGCTCCACCCTTGGGTGGGTGCAGAACTCGCACCACCAATCCCAGCACTAGACAATGAATCAAGCACAGATACTGTAATCAGCCGCTTCCATGACTACGTGAGGCTTGAGGGACCCACCGACAAACCATAACGCTTGGTTTTTCTGACGTCAATGAAGATTAAGGAACAGGGACATTTAGAGTTTTTTCTCAAATACATATATTGTCCAACTCTCTTGGACTCAGGTGGAATTTGAAAATAACATGATTTGTCTATTAAGTTATTTCACCATTATACAAGTCATTATGTTTGTATATATGTATATATCATTTTCTTAGTCTGAAAGGGAGGGAAAAACAACAATAAAAAGTTTCTTTAAGTTTTATTAATAAATAAGAATTATTGCAGAAGCCAAGTACATTGAGCATGGAATAGTCTGAGCTTAACATGTGTTGCATGGTTAGGAACCAAGAACAATGTGACTGGATCCAATAATGTTTTAATCCATAAGAGGAGACACAACCCAACAGACCCTGAAGTAGCAAACATCCCATTTCTCTAATTCAGAGGTTTTCAAATTTCAGTGTGCATTGAAATACCTGGAAAGCTTGGTAAGCAGGTTGCTGGCTGTATCTTCACAGTTTCTGGTTCACTAGGTCTGGGTGGGCCTGAGAATTTGCATTTTAACAAGTTCCCTGATGGTGCTGAGACTGCTTGTCCACTGCTCTAATGTGTCATCAGTGTAGCTTCAAACTGTCTAATTAGAGCCATAAGCAGTATGCTGTTTTGAAGCATTTTCCATCTTAGTCAAGAAAGCATTAATGCTGAAGGATATATGTTTGATGAAATGAAGATAGGGAAGCATCATCAGCATCTTGATGTAATTCTGATTCCAAAAGTCTCCCAGGCTCCCTTGTGGCATCACACATATGCTAAATAGGATGCTACTGACAAACTGGTGCTTCTCAGCCATGGGTCCTCAGGGAAACCAGCCAATCATTCAGCACTATCCTCTAAGAAGATGAGGGAAAATCTGTTAATAATTCCCTCCAGTACTTTCTGCAAGCTTAAATAGGTGAGATTAAATTTCACAGGATAACAGAATCCCCCAAAATGCTGGTATTAAAAGCTGTTGACAGATCAGATAGAACTGCAAGCATGCTTTAGGCGATTGGGAATCCCTAAAAGGAGGCCGGAAGGTCAGGATTCAACAGACCCACCTGAGTTGATAAATTTAAAGGACAAGGATGAAGGAAAACTTTGTTGTGCTCATTATTACTGAGAAGAGTATAGTACAACACTAGTTTTAATAACAAAGCTTTCATATAAAGAATATTTCTCTATTGTACACATACTCAATTTATGTATAGTAGAAAAACATGATAGATTTTTTATTCTGCTGTATTTTAATGGGGTCTCTATGTGACTCTTTGGAGCTCTTTGGGAGCTCTCCTTTATTTGTTTGACAGGATGTTAACTGATTTAACTCAGATATACCTGTTTACATATATTTTAGCTACCCAGAAGATCAATTGTCTTTATAATCAGTGCAATTTTATCATTTTAATTGTATAAACATTGCATATTGTTTGGTGTGTTAGTTAATATTTTCTTTATCTGTTATTGTAACTCTGAAGTGATACACTTCCCTGTAAAAGAATGTGCTGTTTCATTGAATCCTTTGAGCGCCACACAGCTTACCCCATAATAGATCATTTTGTGGAATGGCCTCTAGGTCTCCTTTTAAAATCAAGTAACCATATTCAAGGTACATTCATAGGTAGCTGTATTCTCTATCTTGCTCGCTAAACATGAATTTTTCTACAAGTAACTGATGCTTCCATGATTTTACTTAATTACGAGAAACATGAGTCTGGGACTATTTGCAGTAACATCTCTAAGCTGAAAATTTTAATCTTACTTTCTAAGGGTAATGCCTATAGTATCTCTTCAGCATTTAGCAACTTCACATCATTTCAATTGCTTACCTTCATAGAAAGTATTCACAGACATGTTAGTATGTGTGGCTATCTGAGGGTAGCTGAAAATAAATAAATGTACACTATCACCTCCAGGCAAAGACAATTACTGCAGTTAGAGATGTGTCTGGTACTCCTCTAGTAAGTACAACTTTCATAGTTTATGATGACAAGGAAATGGCATTCCAAGAATCTGTATGTGCTTAACTTTTTTATTTGGAAAGTTGTGAAAATTCAATATATTATTAAAAAATAGGATGAAATAGTCAAAATGGAATAACTAAAAGTTGGAACATTTGATTCAAGGCTATTCATTCTATTCTGAGTATGCCAATCTATAAAACTCATGTTATAATTAAATGCTTCTTCAAGTTTCTTCTACTTCCAAAGCTTTATGTTTTTAGTATTCAGAGAAAGATATATGAATGATACAGAGTTTAGCAAGGCAGGCTCTATCCTTTCATGGAGTGACAACTCTATACTGAATATTTTATCAGTGTCTATAAATATCACACTTGAAACAAGTTGCAATTAATGTACTCCCAGTTAATTGATGAGTTCAAATCTACAGGATTTGAACGTGGATATTAAGGAAATTGACAGGTGAAATTGTCAGAATTCTGTAGTACATATGATAATTCAGATGGTGAGTGGGGAAAATGACTGCAAACAGGCTAGGAGCCAATCTTGTGCCCACTCAAGATTGTTGATTTTTAAATTTCTTAAAAATATTTTCAAAATTTTGGTGGAGTTTGTTGCATATGTTGATGACTGTATTTAGAGCTAAAAATTATATCCCTTTAAAAATATTTGCTAATCTTCTTTCATACAATAAATGAAACTATTTACTCTGTATGCACATCTAGATGTATGTATACCTATGTCAAACCTTACTATATAATGATGGCCATTACTGCTATATATTAACTTGTAGGTAGAAGTTAGATGCTCTGCTCCCTGCTATAAAAGTCCCTTCAGCTCACCAGTGTCTCCTTTTCTTGTCCTACAAAATGAAAATATTAAAAAATAATTCATTAAATACACTTATAACTTACTAAATATACATTTTGGTCAATATGTACCATACAAAAGAAAAAAAAAAACAAGTGTAAATTAACATAAAAATAACTGTCATTCTTTTAAGAAGTGACTTGTTTTCTTTTAAAAAGGTGAATCTTCAAGGTCTGACCAAAATACCATTTTCTGTTTGAAGGAATCCTTAGTTCCTATTGAATTAAACCTCTCTTTTGAGATTTTATGGTTTTTTGGGCTTCCTGTTGCATCACATAGGTGAGCTATTATTTTGTATTCATTCCACAAATTAAAATCTAGCCTTCTTCAGTAGATCAATTCAAAGTATACTAACATAGTGCAATAGTTTAGAGGCACAGGTCAAATGAACAAATATATTGAGGGCACTGAAAACCTTGTAGGAAGATTTGAATAGGAAATAGTCAATGTTTAACATGTATGTGCCTCAGACATATTTCTTCTAACTTTTACATAAATATTCTTAAATTTAACTGTTAAAGTTTTTTATCCCATTATCATATCAAACTAATATTAAAAGTAGATCAAAAAATTAATTGTCCATGATCGCGAGTCTCTTAAAGCACAGTAGAGAACTAAAAACAAAACAAAAAAGGATATCTGTCCCAGAAATATATTAAAAAGGTAAAAAATTAGTAAAAAGTACTAAAGTCTGAGAAAATTTTGAGCTTGCAGAAGAAAACCAGATTTGTATGGAATGTGTACCTGGAGGCATTTCAGGATGGAAGCAGTGCTGCCAAGACACCAGATATCCCAAAGGCTGTCAGGACCTAAAATGAGGAGAAGTAAGAGCTGGTCACATTTAAGAACATGTGACGCAACATAAATGAATAGTGTTTAAAATATTCTTTTCTTGTTAGAAGAGTTGTATTTTGTGACAACTGCACAAAGGCATTTTGAAGCTTCTGAAGTATCCCTTCCAGTGCATTTCTGGGTGCAGTTCAAAAGCAACACAATAAAATTAGTCAAGAATCAGTAAGGAACAACTATATTTACATCCTATGTAGTATAGCTCTCCTTTGCCAAAATGTTTCTTTATGGTCAAGATACTTCAATCTTCAAGTATTTGAAGTGAAAAGAGACCATGCATGAAGCCTGTAAGTCCATACCAGGTATTGATTTCAGCAAACTTTTTTCCCAATTAAAAGAATAATCGCACATTTGACTTGTATATTCATGGCCTGATAAATATATCAAAATTGTTATGCATCCGACCACTTAGAGGGAATGTGTATACTAAGTATTATAAAATATTGTAAACACTATTTAGTATCAAGCTTATATGAATTATATGAAATTGCACTTATATGAATTAGAGAAAGGACTTTGCTTCAAATTTTACTAATAATTTCAAGTATACAAGTAAACATAAGCTGTAAAGTAAACCAAAGGAAGTGTAACACCACCAACAGGTATCATCTTGTGTCAGAATTTTCTTTAGCCTAGATTAATGTGTGGACTCTAAAAGTAGCTCCATCACTCATACATCGAAAGCTGTTTTACTTATGAAAGATTTCTAGTTTATACTCAGTAACATAGCTTACACAGTTCTTGAGAAAGTTCCTTGCTTTTAGTTTTATAGTTATTTTGCTACAACAATCCTAAACTGTTGGGTATAGCCTACAAAAACCATCCCATAGGTAAGGTCTCTCCCACTCACAAATGCCAATAGCTTGTTTATCAGCAGCATGATCACAAGGATATTTAACAAAGTCATTTTCATTTCTTACTTTTCTTCTCCAAAAGGAGAAAATAGGTTCCATACCAAAACTTCTTTGTAACTAAATCCTTTTCAGTGATTAATTTCTTCTCATCTTCCAAGATTGGCTTCAAATTTTGTTTGTATAGAAGCCTTTCCATACCGCCTTTTCTTCATCTGCACTACTGCTGTGTAAAATGTCTTTCTATGTGCTATCAGAGTACCCTGTATTCACACATGACAAAGATTCTGGCTTGACTGAACTTTAGTTGGGTTCCTGAAATTTCTCCTAGGCCTGCACACTTTTTTGTAAAATCTAGTTTCAACAAAGAGCCCTGTTAAGTTCATTTAGCAAGAACTCTTTATGCTTTCTTTAAAAAAAATTTTATTAGTACACATTTGCAATTTGATTATATCATTATATAATACAGTAATTCTTTTTATTTTTCATCCCCTTTCCCTCCCCTCTTTCCATCTCCTGGTCCCTTTCACTTTTGCAAAAGATCTATCTTGTTGTTTCTTATTATCTATCTTTTCTTATGCCTTTAAATTTATTTATGTTTTAGATTTCTGATATAAAATAAATCATGTGATATATAAACTTGTGTTTCACTTAACATTATTTTCTCAAGATGCCTTCATTTTTCTACAAATGAATCATTTATCCTTCTTTATGGCCAAGTAGTACTCCACTGAATAGCACTTTACCTTTAGTAACTGTTTACCTTTCCTAGCTTGTAATAGAAAGTTTAATTACCAATACAGCATGGGCAAGTAGGAATTAATAGCTATGATTATTGTTGGAATTAATGAATTAGAAATTACAAAAAATAGGTGAAAGTGTTAATGTTGGATAAATTTACCTAATAGAACTCTTTCTGAAGAATCAATCATCACCTGAGGTATTTTGTGGAAAAGGAGGAAACTATTCAGATACTGAAGGTGATCAGATGGATATTGAGAGTAGGAGTTTCTCACTGAAACTGATTTAGCATGTTTCCTGCTAAAACTGAATTTCACAAGGGAGTGCACAGATGGAACTAAGGGAAGGTTCAGGAATCCAACTAAAGTTTGGTCAAGTGTATAACTTCTGTCATGTGTTATTATAATGAATATAATTGTTGATTTTCTGCCTCTAAATGAGTTTTTTAAAGGCAGTTTTTTCTTATTAACTATAGTGCCTAACATCATTTTTGTGTGCAATAAATGCATAATAAATGTTCAATTAAGTTTATGTATGAATAGTACTATATAGCTTTAAGTGTTTGTAGTATCCAATAACGTAATAGTAGCAAAATATTTTCTAAGATTACCTCTGACCAAAAAAGACTACCAAACAATTTTGAGTCCAAATAGCTTTTAAAATATTTGAATTCTCCAACAATATATAAATTTTTAAATGCATTCTACTCAGAGTATAACCTTTAAAAAGAATATTGTTACTTTATACTGCTTCTTAAACTTTGGCTTCTTAGAATTTATTCTAGAATTTAATGTATGCCGGTTTTAACTTCTGCTCATTATAGTTTATATCCTATGCTTACTTTGCCTATATGCAATCTAAAACTGAGTTGATATCATGCTTTTAATTGTAGTAAATTAAGTTGTTTCATAATTTCTACAGTATGATGCCTGCAATATTAATCAGACCAAATCATCACATTACATAAAGTTAATCATTAAAATGATGATCATTATTGCATGCTATGGCACACTATTTTTATTTCATTTGGCATCAACCATATATCTTTCTTGAATATAGAGAAGAAAATCAAATTT
>RJWT010031983.1:0-14238 GCA_004365215.1 Cuniculus paca | reverse complement strand
TCTGCTCTTATTACTGGCCCCGCCCCTCTTCTAGTGCTCAGCGCCTCCTCCCCGTCACCCTCCACCCGGCCTCAGGTCCCTTACTCCCAGGTCGCCCCCACCTTCGTAGAGCCCCGCCCCCTCCCTCTGGCCCCGCCCCTACCCGCCGGGCCCCGCCCCTCACCACTGGGCTTCCGCAGAGCCCTCTGCAGACCTGCTGGTGAACCTGAGTCGCTGCCGGCGCCTCATCGTGGTGCTTTCGGACGCCTTCCTAGGACGGGCCTGGTGCAGCCACAGCTTCCGGTGCGTCCCGCGGGGTCGGAGGTGAGGGCGGGCCACGCCTGCCGCGCCTGACGGTTCCGCCCCCCCGCAGAGAGGGCTTGTGCCGGTTGCTGGAGCTGACACGCAGACCCATCTTTATCACCTTCGAGGGCCCGCGGCGTGACTCTGCGCACCCTGCGCTGCGCCTGCTGCGCCAGCACCGCCACCTGGTCACCCTGCTACTCTGGAGGCCTGGCTCCGCGGTACACCCAGGAGCGAGGAGGGGCAGGAGACGAAGTGGGGTTCGCAGGCCAGACCCCAGAGTTTGATGGCCCCACCCTCCTCCAGATGCCCTCTTCGGATTTTTGGAAGGAGCTGCAACTTGCACTGCCGCGGAAGGTGCAGTACAGGCCGGCAGAGGGGGATCCCCAGACCCACCTTCAGGATGACAACGACCCCATGCTGATCGTGCGCGGTCGTGCCGCTGAGGGCCGGGCTCTGGAGCAGGAGCTGGACCCTGACCCCGAGGGAGACCTGGGTATGCCTGCCCGGCCACGCTGACCGAGAGAGCCTTGGGCAGAGGGGTGGGGAGCTGTGGGGGAGTCTGAGGGCCCCTTCCACCTATGGAGGTTTGATCACCACCCGCAGCAACCAACCCTGGCTGCTGCACAGCCCCCGAGGTGCTGCAGGGGCGGCCAGTGCCGCCCTAGGAGCTTCCTGGACCTCGAGTGCTACTATGTCTGGGGGTGAGCAGGCCGTGTCCCTATTGACCTTCAGGCCGTGGTCCTGGCGCAAGGGAGGAGTGGGCAGCCCAGCCTCGGGCTTGTGTACCCTCTAGGTGTACGAGGGCCTGTCTTTGGGAAACCACCAGCTCCACCGCATGCAAGTGGGGTCTCAATGGGAGAGGGACGTGGCAGCGAGATGGACATCTCCGACCTTGGCTCCCGAAACTACAGTGCCCGCACAGATTTCTACTGCCTGGTATCTGAGGAGGATGTGTAGCCCTTGCTCCAGCCTGGGAGCCAGGAGCAGGCAGGTTCCTGCCATGCAGGATGACAAACCCTGCCTCTAGCCCAGAGCCCCTAAGGGAAGGAGTGTGGGCCCAAGGTGCCACAAATAAAGTCCTTTGGTTTCTACCTGGATCTCAGCTTCCTCTTCTGGAAGCTTCCTTCTCTTGCATCCATCTCAGGCTTTCCAAGGCTGTCCACTGTCTCTCTTCTCATCTTCCCCAATACCCATTTTCCTATCTCTGCCCTCTCGGTATCCTGAATCAGCTCAGGCATGTCCTTTGCTGTCTCCCCAAATCTCCCTGGATGTCCCCAGCTCCTTATGATCTGGAAAGATCCCAGAGGAAGCAGTGTTCTTAGATGCCTCAAGTCTGAGCTTGTGTGGGTGTCCCCGAGCCTCTTGACACAAACCTTTGGGCTTGGGGCAGGGCTGACTTGGAGTCTTTTTTTTTTTTTTTTTTTTGGCAGCACCGGGGATCAAACTCGTGACTTTGCACTTGCCAGGCAGGCACTTAGGCCACTGAGCTAGATCCCCAGCCCTTGGCCCTTGTCTTTTTGAGATAGGGTTTCACTATGATGTTCAGACTAGCCTTGAGCTCACTTTATAGCACAGGCTGGTCTCGAACTCGAAATGATCCTGCTGTCTCAGCCTCCCAAGTGCTGGGATTACAGGCGTGTGCCACCATGCCTTGCTCTGATTTGGAGTCTTTGGTGTGTTTGCTGCATGAGTACTGCTCATTGGTGGCCCTGCCTCTGGTTACTCTACTGGAAAGATTGTGGCTCTACTGTGACTGTGCCTCAGGCAGTGCCAGACGATCTTCTGTCATGCTGTCCTTTCTCCCTCTGCTGGTCACTCCCTGCTTGTCCTGGATCCTCTGACCTTGAGAGGTCTGTGTGTGAGCTCAGGGGGTGAATGTTCTCAGGGCCAGGTGGGCATACTGGGGGACACAGCAAGCCCTGGGTTTGGCAGCCCAACCATGGATACACACAGGACCAGGGCTGAGTTCATTTACCTTTATTCCCATGCTGCTATCTGGAGGCATGGCAAGCCCCATCTCTGCTGCTCTGACTGAGTCACCACCCCATGCACCACAGCAGCCTAAGCCCTGCACACCCCCTGCCCTGCAAAAGCCAAATGCGCAGCTGCAAGCCCCATCCCTTCCTGATGGCAAGGCTCCTCAAAGGAGCACAGAGAAACCAGGGAGAGAGTGCCCTGGGACATCAGTTGCCTTCTCCAGGCTGGCTGGTGAGCAGCCAGAGCTGAGCCTGTCCCTCGAAGGCTGGACAACACCACCTTCTCCACATTGCCTTGCCTATGGGCCAAGGAAGTCCTCTTTCCGGTAGCCTTTCTGCATGGAGAGGGGCGTAAGTCAGGGTGTAGGTCTGTGCCCACTTGGCCCTGCTGGCGGGAAACACTGGGCCTATCACAGTGTGCTATGGCCAAGGCCCCAAGGCTCTCCTGCACCTCATGGACATCCATGTCCTGCCCCTGATGTGCCATCCCCGACAAACGGCTCTGCCCCTTCAACTCTGCCTGCTGGGTTGTGCAGGACATACCGCACGGAAGTCTCGGTGCAGCTTGCTGTACTGCCACAGGTTGGCCAGAAGGCTGGAGGCCGCGCGAGAGGACTTCTCACTGTCTGGGCTGGAGTGGTCAGAGGGTCAGGGTCGGGGAGAAGGCAGGGCAGCCAGGTGTACCCCACTGGCCCTAAGGCTCAGCTGGCCCTCACCTGTCTCGCTTCTTCTTGATGAAGATGAGTTTCCGGAGCCCATCAAAGTAGAGCAGGTCACGGGCTGCGATGGGACTGGCCACCACCAAGTTGTTGAGCACAGCAATGATGTTGACCAGCACCTCGGCCTGGGGAGACTTCTCACCCACACTGCCAGGTAGCTTCTCAATCAGGTGGCTCACCACCTTGGTGGCTGCAGGAGGTTGGGAGGTCAGTGTCCCCCTACTTCTGCTCCCAGGGAGCTGAGTGTCTATCCACTTTCCCGGTCCCTGTCAGAGGCCAGCCCAACTGGGGAGAGTGAGGCAGAGCCAAGCAGGGGTGGCTGACTCACACATCTCATCCTTGTTCCTGGCATTCCGGGAGAGATTTCGGATGAGCCCTGTCAACGAGCGTAGCTGGTGGTGGTCAGCAGTTCGAACGCGGTCCAGCAAGGGATTCAGGATTCGCTCCTGCTCCAGTGCCAGGCGGCTCAGCACGCCTGCCCACTGTGGGGGAGTGCCATGATGCTAAGTGGCCACCTGTCAGCCCTGACCACTGACCATCCTAGGTGGCCCTGACTGCTGACCCAGGCCTGAGGCAGAACTGCTTTTCTACCTCTGCTGCCACCCTCCTTCTGCTCTGCCCACTCTGGCCAGGTGGCCCCTCTATCCTGCTCATTCAGACCCAGATGTCTCAGGGCCTGTTCCCCGTCCCTCCAGCAGCCCATGTGACTGACCCTGCGGTCCCCTGCAGTGATGTTCTGCAGGGCCCCCGCGGCCGCCTCAGTCGTGTGCCTGTTCAGCTCACAGCGCTGCAGCAGCCGGTTGTAGAGGCCCACGATCTGTGGGCTCCACAGCCACTCGAGACCCTTGGGGTCCTTTGACACCTCGGCGAAAGTGAGTGCGTCGGCTGTGAGAGGCAGCTGTGTGGAAGGTGTAGTGGGTTAGTGGGGCCTGGGGTGGTTGGGGGGCCTGGAGGGTCTGTGGGGTCCTTGGCAGGGGCATCAGAGGGCTCAGCCAGCATTCCCTGCTCCATCTACCCACCTCGCGCAGTCGACGGCTCTGTGGCGTGAAACAGCCCACCACCTCTCCAGGCGGTGCCCCGCTCAGATCCCTGCGGCCCCGGCCTTCAAGCCTCTGCAGAGCGGATGGTGGCATCTCGTCATACAGGCGGTAGGACAGGTTCCTCAGCACACACACAGCATTTTCCACACTCTGCAGAGGGCCAGGGTGGAGCGTGGTCAGCATGAACCGCAGTCTCTGAGCCCCCAAGGTGCTGGCTGTCCCTCACCTTGTCCTCACACTTGCCCATGTCCAGGGCATGGTTGATATAAGTGACCAGGGCATCCACGAGCCCATGGCACTCACGCATCTTCTGGCGGGTGGCCTGGGAGGCTGAGCTGAGGTTCCTGGGGAGAGAGGCAGATCAGAGGCCACAGGGACCCTGGCAGTCACCCCTAAGAACCCCATACCCTAAGTCACTGTCCTGGGAACAAAATCCTCAGGTGAAATCCTTCTCTCTTCTTTTCTTAGTCCCTACTGGACAGTGCTAGCCCCATCCATCCTCATGCTGTCCCTAGTCCACACTACCTTTTACCTTGGAAAGAAGGTGAATGTCAGATCAGCAGACCTGACTCCTAAGCCTGAAGCCAGGGTGATGCCCACACCTGGTGGCCACCCTGGCCTGATCACTTTTCCCAGGTCCCAGGCTGGCTATTCCTTTCTGTCAGCCTCAGATGAAAGTGCCCCTTCTTCGTGTCCTTGCCCCCGCCCCTCCTGGTCACTGCTCCTGCCCCTGGCACCTGAGGAAGCCAGTGGCATTGTAGAAGATCTCAGCCTCAGAGGCGTTCTGCTGGAGGAGGGAGGGTCCCCCTGTGCCTGAGAGGGGGCTGAGCACCAGGTCTGTGAGCTGCTCCAGTGTGTCACGGGCCAGGCGGTCCTTCAGGTGGTCACTGGATGACAGGTTCCACAGAATCCCTGGAGGCAGCCCGGAGCTATGGTGAGGACCTGCCCACTGACCCCACTGGCTCATCTGGGGATGGTGCAGGGGAGGCTCCCTACTTCCTGCCCCCTTGGGAAACCCTCCACGTGATTGTTGGGGTTTGGGACTGAGGCTTGAGGGCAGGAGCTGGGATACTGCTTTGTGGTACAGCACTTGCCTTGGCATGGTGAGGCCCTGAGTCCAATCCTGAAAGAGGGAGAGAGGGAGAAAGAGACAGAGAGAAAGGACGAGAACCACAAAGAATGGGGTTTTGGAAACCAAGGGGCAGGAGAGACACCAGTGATGGAGAGAGGCAAAGGGAAGGAGGAGAATGTCATGGCAGGCAAGAGGGGACACGGGAAGGGCAGGTAATGAGGATACCTGTGACATTCTTGCGCAGCTCATCATCCTGCTCCCGCAGCGTCCGCAGCAGCTCAAAGATGCCATTCTCCTCCACCAGAGCCAGCTTGTTGTCGGCGTTGTCATAGATGAGGTTGCGCATGGCACCTGTGGCATGGCGCTGCACCTCCTGGTTGGCATGGTTGAAGAGCTTCACCAGCCTCGGTACTGCCTGAAGGCTGCGGGCCTGTGGCATAGGGATGTGGACTTTATGGGTGCCTGCAGACCTGCCCATGTGTGCGGGAGCAGGTGCAGATGTGTGCAGTTGTGGGCAACAATGCAGATGTGTATGGGCATGTGCAGATGCATGTAGGTGACACAGCCATGTGCAGATGAAGCTTTATACACCTGCATATAGTACATGCAGGTGTGTGCAGATATGCACAGATGGCACATTTGTGCCCCTCCTTTGTAGAGAGACCCTGGGCAGGGTGGGTCTTCCAGCTAGCTTGGAGATTAGTTAGGGACCAGAGTCAAGGGGTACAGGGACCAACGAGGGTGGTTATCAGGGGCATGCATGGCCAGTAGGCTGACACTGAGGGACCAGGTGTGGGCAGTGGGGGCAGCCACCTGCTTCTTGGCTCCTGCATCACTGTAGCACCGGTGCTGGATGTAGGCCGCGCCCAGCACCTGCAGGTTGGGGTCTGAGGCCATGAGGTACTTGACTGCTGAAGGCAGGTCGATATCATCAAAGCTGCAGAGGCAGGGGCAGGAGTCAGGCTGACCCTGGGCTTGGGCCAAATGCTGTGGTGAAATCCACTCCTCCCGGGGTCCAGCCCGCTCACCCGCTGCTGAGTCTTTGCAGAGTGCGATGGCCAATGTAGTTGTCCAGCCCACGCACATCGGGCAAGTGGCCTGAGTCAGCTAGGCTGAGGCTGAGGCTGCGCACAGATGGGGCCCTGGCCATGGGCTCCAGGCCTGCACCTGGCACTGCCCCAGTCCCCCCACGGCTTCGGTGGCTGCTCTGGAATCGTTGCAGGGTCCGCATGGCAGGGGCACGGATGGTGCGGCTCGGGGGGCCCTCGGGAGCCTCTGGCCAGTCCAGCCCCCCAGCCCGGCTGGAGCTGGAGCTACCCTGGCGCTCATAAGCAAAGGCCCGGTAGGTAGAGGCACCCACAGGCTCCATCTGCTCAGACATCACACTGTAACCATCTTCCAGGCCCCCTGCGCCTAGCCTCAGCGAGCGTAGGGACAGTGTGTCGTAGTCAGCCCGGCTGCCAGCCCCGCCACGCTCGTGGAAAGACACAGGCCGGGCAGGCATGCCTGGGGTGGGCTGGATGCTCCCGTATCCTACCATCCCAAAGGCACTGCCCCCATTGTGGGCAGAGCTCAGCCGCCGACTGCAGCTCAGGTCCACAGCAGAGCGGGAGGACCAGGAGGCTGGGCTGTAAGCTGGCTTGGCTACTGGCCGGAAGGTCTGTGCAAGGAGGGACAGGGACAGTGAGGGCACTGGGCTCACATGTGGCTGTCCCCTCTCCAATCAGGAGCCACAAGCCCCACCTCAGGCCTCCCACCTGCCCTGGGTGGTGGAGCTTCAGCTGCCCCACCCCAGGGGCATGTCACTTACCGAGACCTTGTCCCCACTGTGGCCCTGGGAGCGGGAGCTGAAGCTAGCCTGAAGGGTGTGGCACTGGCTCCGGGACAACCCTGTGGACAGCAACCGTGGCAGCTGACCTGGCCAAATGGCAAAGCGCTGGCCTCTCGCTTCCCTCTGCCAGACCCTACTGTCCACATCCTAGGGGCCACCTCTGCCTGGTCCCCACCCTGCCACAGCCCGACCCCTCTGCTCCAGTGTTGGCCCTGGTGGTCTCTTTCCCACAATGCCTCATCTGTGTCTCTGTAGCCTAAAGGCACCAGACCACTCACCCCGCTGACCTCTTGGACACCAGAATGAGCCAGTGTCTTCTGCATCGACTCTCTGCTCCTTGGGCACAGTGCCTACCCTCTCCTCTAGGAAGCCAACCCAGCCTTCCCCAGCCATAGTGAGCTCCCCTGTGCTCTTCCTGTGCCCAGAATCCATCCAGGCCACAGGCACAGAGGGGTGAAGCCTCCTGGGACCAGTCTGCCCTGATGGGCAGTGGCCACTCCCAACTGGCAGAGCCCAGGGGCAGTGACTCCAGCCACTTGGGAGCCCAGGTAGTGGCATCTGTCCCACCCCATGGTGAGTAGTCAGGATGGCAGGTGGGCATGAAGGGAGAGTGGCCAAACCCTTGGAGGGACAAATGGGCAGCTGGACCAGTAGATGAAGGGGGAGAGGGTGGGTGGCGAGTAGACGGCCAGGGGTACAGACAGCTGGAAACAGACGACCTCAAGAGACCAGGGTGGCTGTATGGATGGAAGGACCTGGGGTGGGGCATCGTGGGACAACCTCCAAAGGAGTTAAAGTGGGGTGCAGGGTTGGGGGTAGGCTGAGTGGTCTGGAGGACTCCCCCCATGCTCCCCAGACCCACCTTGGTTAATGATGCCTCTGAGTAGGAGCCATTAACGCTTTGACGCTGTGATGCCCCACATGGGGGGGACCCCTCAACCTGCCTGGGGACCTTACGCCCACCTCCAAATTATAAGCCTGCCCCTAATTGGCAGTGTGGCCAAGTGGTAATTAACCCCTTCCCAGGTCCTCCCCTTCCTATGACCCCTGGGCATTGACCTGGCCCAGCAAGTCTGAGGCCTAGAGAGATGCACAACCCTAGCCCCACCCAGGTCCCACTGGCTGACCCTCCTTCCCCCCTTGCCAGTGCCTGGAGTCCATCCATCATGTGGACCTCGGAATGGATCTGTCATCCTGTCTCCCTTAGTCCCTGCAGCTGTAGCCTGGTGAGGGGGGTGGTGACAGGTGGAGAACAATGGCCCTGAACTTGCCCATCTGTGGGATCCTTATATGCACATACATACATATCATGTACATGTGCGCACACACATGCACACTCACACACACAGGCACCCCTGCCCAAATTCTCATGAAGATCTGGGTCACTCCTGCAGTGGCCCCTGAAATTCCTCAGGGACTCCTGGTCCAGACAGCCCTGGCTGTGGCCCAGCACCCCGCCCCCGCACTGATTCTTTGGGGTGGGGGGGATTCTGGTGGCTCTGAGATGTGTGTGAACCTCTGTCCCTTGGCCCAGGAGTCTGTTCTGGATTTGAAGGTGGAGGGACCTGGCCTGCCCTCCGTGAGCCTAATTTCTCATCCGCCCATGGGGAGGCTCAAGGCCCAGGAGACAGGTGGGTCCTGCCAGGGTGGTCCCGGGAGGTCTGGAATCCCTGCTGGGAGCTGGGACACCCCACCTTGGGCTGCTCTCCACACCCGCTGAGGCGGGGCGGTGACTCAGAGCGGGCCCTGGTGAGTCAGGGGCTGAGCCCCAGAGCCTGCTGCGGCCTCTGCCCTCACACTGCCACACCCGCCTGGTGTCTCTGCTGGGGCCTCCCAAGTCCCTGCAGCCCATCGCCCACCTTGCCATACTACCTACCTCTGGCGGCTTCAGCAACACCCCCAGGCTCGGTGGCCCCATTGTGCCTCGGCTGCTGGCCCAGCTGCAGGAGGCGGGCTCGGACCTGCTCCTGAACGCGGGCTGCCCGAAGCCGCTCTGCCTCAGGGCCCTCGGCACCCCGGCGGTCGAGCTGCAGGTCGGAGGGCAGTGCCAGTGAGCACACGCCAGCCTCGGGCTGTAGGGCCGAAAGCAGGAAGTTACTGTCCTGCATGGTGGCCAGCCGGCCTAGCCTGGGCCTCCTTACAGTCTTGGCTGTCCAGGCCCTGTGTCCAGAGTTCCCTCCCTGGTGGCTGGCGCCCCAGAGCCGGGCCTGGAGACAGACACAGCTCGCCCCGCCTGAGCTCCCTGTGGGCGGGGACACCTGGCCAGGTGGGTGGGAGGGGCCCTGCCGCCTGCTTAAGGTGGAATTTGGGCGGAAGAACAGGCCCCAGGTTCTTACCTCCCAATGATCTCCCATCCCAGCCCCTGCTTGCTTTTAGCTCATAAGGCCCCACTGGGTCCCAGCGTGCCATATCCTGGGTGTGAGACATGCAGGGAGCCTGCCAGGGGGTCAGGGCCTGCCACCCAACCTGCAGGAAAGGAGTGTCCCAGTCTGAGAGGTTGAGGCTCCAGGGCTCAAGGTCCCCACAGGAGGCTGGGCCAGGCCCAGGCAGGGCTTGCACCTGTAGCTACTGTAAGGGGCTGGCTGGTGAGGACAAGGACTCGGCCTGAGTGCTGGTGTTGAAGATGGACCCATGGAGGCCTTTGCCCTGCTTCTTGGAACCAGTGAGATACCCCAGACCTGTGGATCCCGAGCTCAGCCGCCCCCTTACTCTGCAGATGGGCTCTTAGGTGGGCCCTTCTCTGGCATGTCTGCCCACTGCCCCCCAGGCCTGGGGTGGGAGACTGTTCCTAGCACATGAGTCAGGGCACAGCCAACTCGGGCAGGTGGGGCTGCCCCAGGGCGTTGACTCAGAGGGGCCTGGACTCATGTCTGTGCCTGCCAGGCTGGGGGGCAGGAGCTGGGGTGTTGGTATAGACAGCTGGGAGGGTTGGCAGGGGTGGGGGGTGGCGTGCCCTGATGTGTTCTGGTCAGGTCCAGTGTCCAGGCCAAACCCCTGGGAGATGGGGTGGGGTTGGGGGCAGCTGAGGAGAGGATCAGGAAGGCTGGGGTGGCTCCATTGCCCTCACTTCTGATGCTGCTTTAGTATTGCCCCAGGCCTCTGTTGGTCCCTGTGGCAAGCCCTAACCCTGAGCCCTCACCCACCCCCAGCCTTTTACCTTTGTGGAGGGGGGCAGGGGAGAGGAGACAGTGGGAGTGTGGACTTGGGGCAGAGCATCCCCCGGGGAAGGTGCAAGACCTGGGTGGGTGGACCCAGGGTCTGCTGGACTCTGGGTGGGGCACCTACCCTGCCGGTGGTCCAGCACCTGCCAGCTCCCTGGTTCGTTGCGGAGGCTGCTGCTGCTGGCCGAGGTGTCCTGGGCTCCATCCTGGGCCACTGATGTGGGCAGCCTCTTGGCAACTGCACAGAGGGGCACGGAGGGCGGGGTGGGAACAATGCACACCCATCTCATCCGACCGGTTGCTTTCCTGGGAGACATGTTTCGTGTGGAAAAATCCTGGGAGACAAGTTTGTGCGGTCCAGATGGCCTGGAGGCACATGCCTGGTACACACAGACAGCCTGCCCTCCTCTCGGCCTGGAGCCACCTGAGGTCCTACAGGGGCCCCCTCCCAGCAGTTCAGGGGCTGTGGGAGTGTAGGCAAGGTGGGGAGAGGGGTGGAGCTGCCCAGAGATACAGGGGCTTTGATGCCAGGCCAGTGTGGCTACAAAGGGGAGTGGCACCTAGCCACAGAGACAGCCTCACTGAAGACAGGATGGAGGCCTAGGGGGCTGGGGTCCACAGCACTGTCCTATTGGGCGGCCTTCCCCTGGGCAGTGAGGGCTGTGAGTGCCAGAGTTGTGCCATGCCTCCCTGAGGATGCATGGACTGGGCCATACGTGACCCCAGGCGCCAGACCTTGGGCTTGGCCTGGAACCTGGTAAGAAGCCAGAGGGCCTTGGCTGTGCAGTGTGGGGAGGAGGGGTGCCCAAGGGCTCTCAGACCCAGCCTGGGATCTGCATTCTGTGGCCAGCTCCCTTTGTCCTCCCCAAGTGTCTCCTGAATCCACTGAGAAGGGACCTGGGGAGGAAGGGAGGGTTTCTCGGAGGAGGCATCTGGGGCTGGGGAGGGTCCCCTGAGCAGAAAGGGGAGACGGACACTGGGGCAAGTGGGATCAGGGACCACCCAGGAGGCTGTTGCCTCCTGGGAGGAAGGGGATTGGGAGGCTTCAGTGCAGGTACTGAGGGCCTGCAGTGGTTGGGAGCCAGCCAGGTGGATGGCAGTGGGTCTTCCAAGGAGCAGAGGGCTGGGGTCCCAGGAGACGGACAAGAGGGTCACAGCAGAATAGTTTTGCTTTTTTAAAATTTAATCTTAACTTGTTAGTACATGTTTATAGTACATAGCAATTACATTTGTGTGGGAGGTTGGTACATGGACATAACACTTTTTTTTGATCTTTTTGAGACAGGGTCTCATATGCGGTTCAGGCTGGCCTTGACATACACATCTTCAATCTCTTTACTCCCTTCATCTCTTGGTCCCCTTCCCATTTGCAGAAGTCCATTTCCCTGTTTCCTATTCTATCTTTTATTCTGTTCTTTAAGTTATTTATATTTTCAGTTTCTCATATAAGAGAAACTATGTGATACTTAACTTTCTGTGTCTGATTTATTTCACTTAAGATTATGGTCTCAAGGTACACCTACTTTCCTGTAAATGACTCAAATTTATCCTTTTTTGTGGCAGAGTAGTACTTCACTGTATATAAATGCCACATTTTCTTTATCCATTCATCTGTTGATGGACATACAGGCCACTTCCAAGAGTAAGCTATTATGAATTGTGTTGCTATAAACATGGGTGTGCATGTAGCACTGTAATATGAAGCCTTTGACTGTGTTGGGAAGATACCTAGAAGGAGAATAACTGGGTCAAATGGAATTTCTAGTTTTAGTATTTTGAGGAATCTCTACACTGATTTTGGTAGTGTTGCACTAGTGTATATTTTTACCAACATATAGAAGGGTCCTCCTGCCCCACAAATCCTTGCTGGCATTTGTTATTATTTGATTTCTTGGTGATGGCCATTCTTTCTGTGGAGATGGAATCTCAGTGCTCTTATAATTTGCATTTCTCTCATGTCTAGAGATGTTGAGCCTTTTCTTTCTTTCTTTCTTTCTTTCTTTCTTTCTTTCTTTCTTTCTTTCTTTCTTTCTTTCTTCCTTCCTTCCTTCCTTCCTTCCTTCCTTCCTTCCTTCCTTTCTTTCTTCTTTCTTCTTTCTTCCTTTCTTCTATCTTTTTTCTTTTTTTGTGGTACCAGGGATTGTACTCATGACAGGCAGGTGCTGTGCTGCTGAGCTATATTCCCAGGCCTATGTTGAGCGTTTCTTCATGTACATATTGGTCATTTGTACCTCTTCTGATGAGTGTCTATTCATTTCACTTGCTTTTTTTTGAGACAGTGTCATACTCTGTAATTCAGGTTGGCCTTGAACTAACTATGTAACACAAGCTTCCTTCAGACTCATGGTGATCCTCCTGTCTCAGCTTCTTGAGGGCTGGGATTACAGACGTGTGCCACCATGCCTTACCCAGGTTTTGATTGGATCTTTTATTTTTGGGTGCACTGATGGACTGATGAATGGGGTGGGGGTGTGGGGTTGAAGGCTCTGGCCTCTGCTAGGTTCAGTCCTGCCACCTCCCCTATGTAGCCCACCAGATGTACCCCCCCAGCCCAGAATCCTGGGGCTGTGCTGTGGGCAGTAGTGTGTCTCAGGTGTGGGGTCCCCCTGGCTCCAGTTGGCTCCGGCTGTGTCCTGGGTCAGCTCATCTGCTCATCTGCTCATCAGCCCTGAGCTGATCCTGTGCTCCTTGCCGCTACCCTCTGCCAGCACAGGGTCTGGTGGGCACAGAGGCTTCAAGGAGGAAAGGACAACCAGTAGGAAAGCTGGAGCCTGAGCAATACTAGGTTGAGGAGGGCAAGCAGGCAGGGCCCCAGGTTGGGCAGTGCTGGGTGGTAACAGAGATGGAAAGCAGCATGGCCCCCACTGGTCCACACCAGCAGACAGCTACCAGGCTGATGCCAACCCCTCATGGCCTTGATCCTGGCAGGGATGGTAGGAGTGTGGGGCCATGGCCACATCTAGTTCACAGAGGGCAAACCAAGGCTCCACAGGCTGAAGAAGTTTCCAGGGCTTACAGAGCAAGTCAGCACCGGTTCAGATGTCTGACCCCGAGCAGCAGCAGAGAGGAGAGGGTGGGGTCTCAGCAGAGCCCCAGAGTCCCCTCACTGGGTCCAGGTCACCTCCTCCATCCTGGCTGGCTATGTCTGTCTGAGGTTCCACCAGGTGTCAGGAGTGGCTCCACCTGAGTCCTCCTGACCTGGAAGTGCTTTGGAGTCACCAGCCCAGGGCAGCTGGGCTGGGACCGCTCTGGCCCCCTCTGCCCCAGGACTTGGCAGATGTTTTACTGAGTTCCACAACTGGCCAGTCTTCCTACCCTGCCTGGGAAGCAGGGCCACCCACTACCCCTTTCACTTCTTGACAGGCATTTCACACCACTCTGGCTGGGATTTGTTTCAGAAAAGGTTTTCTGGCCGGGGATTTAGCTCAGCAGCATAAGTGCCTGCCTGGCAAGTGCAAGGTCGTAAGTTCGATCCCTGGTACCAAAAAAAAAAAAAGAAAGAAAAGGTTTTCTGCTATATCTGTCAGTCTGTCTGTCACCTATCCATCCATCCTTTCTGTGTCTGCCTGCCTTTCTTTCTTCTTTCTTTTCCTTTCTCTTCAGTCTTGTTATGTAGTTCAGGTTGGGCTTGAGCTAGCCTCACACTTTCAATGATCCTCCTGCTTCAGCCTCTAGAGTGCTCGAATTCACCTATGCATCACCATGCCAGGCTCTCTTGTCTTCTTTATTGGTGGTTTGTCACCAGTCTTCTCATGGGTCACTTTTGGGTTCTTTTCCATCTCATTCTGTGTGCTTTCTTCCAAGTTTGTTTCCTGTGTTCCTGTGTGGGTTTCCAACAGTCTTCTAAAGGTGCTAAAGTGGCTGTTAGAAAGGTTTTAGTGTTGTCCCATTGCTTTTTTTTTTTTTTTTCCGGCACCAGGGATAGAACTCTCCACCTTGTGCTTGCCAGGCAGGTGCTTAGGCCACTGAGCTAAATCCCTGGCCCTTGTCTTTTTGAGACAGGGTCTCACTATGCCATTCAGACTGGCCTTGAGCTCACTTTGTAGCCCAGGCTGGTCTTGAACTTGCAATGATCCTCCTGTCTCAGCCTCCTGAGTGCTGGGATTACAGGTATGCACCACCAGGCCCAGCTTGTCCCATTTCTTTACCAGATA
>RJWT010031982.1:0-14241 GCA_004365215.1 Cuniculus paca | reverse complement strand
GAGGATGTCTACTTATCTTGTTTAGAAACCCTGTATGGCTTTCATTGTTTGTTTTGATTGATTTTACTCTATTCTGTGTGGTTTGATTGTGATATGTCTGAAGGTGTAGGCAACCATTCTAAAGATAACAAACATTATGGTAGCCAATGCTGTTTCGCTAATATCTTGAAATTCTCTATTGCTTACATTGTTCTGCTTTGTTTGTTTTGTTTTATTATGTTTTGTTTTGTTTCTACTGTTTTAGTTTGTTGTATTTTGTTTGATTTTACTTATCCCTGATGGTATGGGCAGGTATACTGCAGATAACAAGAGCCATTATGGTAGCCTTATCGATTGCTTTGTTTTTTGTTTTTTTTCTTTTTTTTACACTGTTTCAAAGTCATGTTCCATGTTCATTGCTCTGTTTTGATTGACTCTACTCTGTTTTGTTTTGTTTGGTTGTATTCTTTTCAAAAGAAAAAAAAAAAAGAAGGACTTCAACTGCCTCACCCCATGATAACAGCTTGGAATTTAACCAGAGCCATCCACTAAAGGCTGCACAAATACTTCAAGCAAACCATGAGTCTATCCTTCAATGTACAACTCTCAAAAGCTAAAGCATAAAAGCTGTCTTTACCAGTCATTACTATATTCTGTACACTAACTCTGAATGCATCTGTCACATCTAAGCAGGATCAGTACTACTACATCTTCTTTAAAAAGGACAACACTAAAACTGACAACAAGATAAGGTCCTAGGAAGACCAGAGTTCACACTCAGTCAAGAAGCCAGGTTCTTTACAGCACAGCAACCCACCTCAGGAAGCAATTTTGAGCTGGACTGCATAGCTGCTGTGGACCATCTAAACAGAAAAGTAAGTGGAAGGTGGAAGAGGCCTGGAGCTTAGGCACTGGCAGTGACTAAGGGAACACAGGCAAACCAGAGAGAAGGGACTACGGAGAAAGTAGAAAAGGGACAGACCAAGTCTCTGACCTTACATCAGTGAATGGAGGCTTTCTCTGCCAACCTTCCTACTAACTTATTATTTATTTCAATATTCAAACATCCTTGTTTCCTAGTATGGAAGATCCTGAGAGTATAAAAAGATATGAAAAAGTATTAACACCTACAGACCAGACAGCAAGGTGACTGGCAGTATGCACAAGGCTCACCTGGACTATAAAGCAGCAGCTATAGAACATTAGGAATCAATCCAGGTGGCTGAGAAGGGCAGAACAGAAGAGGATGAAGGTGATACTGCCAATGATAAAAAGGAGTAGCCTGTACCTACTATAAACTAGGTATATATATAAAATGCACTTAATCCATAATAAAATCCCAAAGAAGTAGCTGAGCTGGATGTGGTGACACACACTTGTAATCTCAGTTACTCAGGAGGCTGAGGCAGGAGCATTGAAAGTTCAAGGCCAGTCTGTCTAGGCAACTCAGTGAAATCCTGAAGAATAAAATAAAATAACATAAAATAACATAAAGTAACATAACATAACATAACATAACATAAAATTGGAATGTAACTCAATGGTAGCTATTTCTTTAAAGTTCAGCAAGGTCGAGAAACTTGCTTAAATATTAACATGGTGATATAATTCCTCTTATTTTTTTCTCATTAAATAATAAAAACAAATTATGCTTTTACATTCCTAGTCCAGTAACATTTTGAAAAGAGCAAAAATAAAACACAGTCAAAGACAACATAAGTAAAAATACTTAAAAGTCTTCTATGTGCTCATTGTTGAAAACTTCTATATAGTACAGTGATACAAAAACACTATTTAAAAAGTCCTGTGATGTTTAAAACAAACTCTCATAGTATCCTTATAGTTAAAAATCAACTCCGTTAAGACCTACTTAACAAGTAAACTCTTAAGTAAAATTTACAAGACAGACACTATGTGTTGAGACTCAAAACCTTAGTCCTTAGTCTCCCTTGACTATTCTTGGGACTCTTATTTTAATCCACTCCATGAGCAACAGCTATTATCCTGACTTTCAGAATACAGCAAGCATCATGTATTTCTCACTCTATCTACTGCCTTTATCCTATTCCAGGCTGTGGTTGGATTATAACTGCAAGCCTCTGACCTGCTCTCTCTGCTTTCATCCTCAATCCAGCAGGCGCACTGACCCTTTCATAACTGTAGTCATACCATTTCACTTCTCTGCTCAAAATGTATGAACAGTTCCCCAACTTACCCACAATAGGGACTGACATACTTTGCATAGTCTACAAGGCTCTGCAAGGCTCCCCTTGCCTTATAGCCTTTATCAACTTTATCTCCCTACATCTTGTTTCCTTTGCTTAGACCACCACACTGGGCTCCCTGCCACTGTGCCCACCTCAAAGCCTCTGCATTGCTTGTCCTTCCATACAAGACACTCTTATCCCCAGTTATCCTGCTCGCACTGCTTCCCCCTACAAAGTCTTTGCTCAAATGTACCTACTCAATGGGGTCTATCCTGATCACTCTCTAAAACTGCATGGCTTTCCCTCTTCATTTTTCCCTCTTATGATTTACTTACACAGTACATTATGTTTCTCTTCTGGCTGCCCCCACTACTTTCCAAGCTTATGACAGGAGTGAATTTTGTCTGCTATATGCATATATCACACTTGGACCTTATCAAAATGAGGTATGTGGCCACATTCTACCCCCTCCGATCATCTCTAGATAATGAGAAGACAGCAAAAAGATTTCTGTTTTGCTTCCCAGGCCATGGCCGCAGAGAAGGGAAGCAGATGTTCTGAATGTCACTGACAGGATGAACTGTCTCCATCCCGGATACTACTTTACCTCCACAACCCAGTAAAGGACATAGGCTTGACAGATACTAAATGAGTAACTCCATTAAACGTTATAAAACTCTTCCTTTTCAAGAATATGAGACCGGAGAAGAAAAATCAACCTAAAATCTAAGAAAATCATATACATTTCCTCTGCCCATTCTACATAAAAAAAGAAATAACACAACTGCAGTATTCTGGTAATTCTATTAAAATTTTCACTGCAAGAGCGAAAATGAACACAATGAAATTAGATGAAAATCTTTAGGCAAATAAACAATGCTGTGATCAAGATCATTAAGTAGAAAGGTCAACTCTAAACCTTCATAATGTTACATACCATTTTGTCCAATCTGGCTTACCTTTGTCCAATCTGGCCTTAAAAGAGAAGGTGTCTGGGAATAAACTATTAGGAAATGAACTGCTAACCGGGTGTAGTACTCTGTACTATAATCCCAGTACTCTGAAAGGCTGAGGAAGGAGGACTGGGAGATCAAACACAGCATGGGCAACTTACTGAGATCCTATTTCGAAATGAATGAATGAATGATTGAAGAGGGCTGGGATGTAGCTCAGTGCAAAGGCCCTATGCTATTCACTTAAAAAAAGAAAGGAAAAAAATGAGCTATTTTATATATTAAATATATTAAGACTGACTTTTATTTTTTTCACATAGTTGTTAAGGTTTCACTTGCCTTAATCCCAAACACAAAAGGACTGTTTTGTTTTATTTTGTTTTGTTTTTGGAGTACTGAGGATCAAATTCACAACTTCCCACTTGCCAGGCAAAAGGACTATTTCTTAGAAAAGTATAGCACTGATAAATGTTTCTATGTTAGCCAACAGGAAGAACATAAGAGAAAAGTATAGTTCATTACATTATACATGTAGACTTTTAAGTTTTTCTTCTCTTATCCTTCTCATGTTTCCATTAATCAGCAGCTACATGCTAACTTTCAAATATTAAGTATCCTATACCAAGTATATTACTTCCATTAAGATTATCATCATTTCTGTCACTGCATCTGTTTCTACTATGATTTAAGAAAATTTTAGTTGACTTATGGCTTCATAAAGATTATTAAAGAAATATTAATTGTAATAAAGGATATAATCACCTTCTGAACAGACAATAGGTTCCACAACACAACTAACTGCCACAGGCACAGTACTGATATTGTTCACTTTCTTTGCAGAGTTTCCTAACAATTACTGTACCTCCCTTCCATTAATGCTTGAGGAAGTCTGGGGAGGCTGAGGAAGGCACCATAAATGGAAGACTGCAAAGGAGCCCCAGGTCTACCTGTGAGACAAAGAAAGAATTGTTTCACCAGCTTGAACCTCAGCTTTTGTATCTGTAAAACAAGGACAATGAAGATGCCTATCACAGAGTACTGTATGTGGGCTTAGAAAGGACACAATAACAACACTAATGATAATGAGATCATCATGATAATGCTGAAAATAAGCTAGTGATCATTATGTGCCAAACCTTGATCCAAGCATTTCACAGCCAATCCCAGGAGGCAGATACATTTATCCCTACTTTACAGATGCAGAAAACTGAAACACAAAGAGGCTAGGTCACAGGGGCACACAGTTCTTAGGCAGCAAACCTGGATATCAAACCCAGGTAGTCTGGCTTTAGAACTGCACTCTTGCTGCTGTGCTTTATGTCTATTTTCTTAATTAATACCTCCAACAATGTAGATGGTATTACAATCCACATAGGCCATGTGAACAAACTGAAATGCAGAGTAAGTAGCATACCTAACACCACAGCTAACTGGTCAGTGGCAAAGTTGGAATACAAATCAGATACTTGGACAACAAGCAGATCACACTGAAACTACCACCTGTAACATCACCTACCTCCAGAAGTTGCAAAGCCTTCCAGAGAATAATCAGGAAACAGGCCCCATTTGGCCTGCAAAAGATGAATGGACCATAGTCAAGACCAAAGAGGAACCAAGAAAAGAAACACAAAGAATATGAGCTGTTCTCATTTCCTCCAGTACTCTAGTTCACAGACCCGGAGCTCATCAGACAGTCCTCTAGGCTTAGTAATCCTGATATGGAACAATTCAGATAAAAGCCATGGCAAGGCATATGCTAGATAGGCAGTTAATACTTGAGGCATGCATCAAAATCACTAGAAAATAAATATAAACCATTCAGCTAAGCAACACTGAAATACACTGTATAAAACAGATGGGAAAGTGCAATTCTTACCAAAAAATCTTATTATTATTTCTGTTCACTGATTAAGATACCAGTTACTTTAAAAAATACGTGTTTTCAAGTGCTTCCAAAAATGAATCTTAAAAAAAAGGAACACTCTGAACTTACATTAATCTACACAGTATTAAACTAGGTATTTCCACAAATTCTAATTAATAACTTTCTTATTTTTGTTTTGCCATACAGACCACAGCTAAATTCCACATTTGGAAATGGCTGGGAAGTTAATTATTATCATTTTTTTTAAAGCTCCTGAATTTGATAAGAAAACTGCTACAGTAGCTTTTCAAATATAGTGGTAGAGGCATGACCAGAGAAGACAGGACCCAAAACTCACTGAGATTTCAACTTATCCATATATGCTATAAAACAATGCTTTTCAGGTATGGTGGTACACATCTATAACCCTAGCACTTTGACAGGCTGAAGAAAGAGGATCCAAAGTTCAAGCCCAGTTTGGGTAATTCAGAGAGAGCGTGGATTTAATCCCTAGTATTGGAAAACACAACTTTTCTTTTTTTTTTTTTTGGTTATACTAACCATGACTCAAATCAGAGTAGCTATTTGTTGACTAACAACGCTTAAAACAAGTTTAGGACTTCAATTGTATTAAACATGCATATACACACACATGCAACTTATGTAATTATCTCATCACCATGTTTTCTTTAATACTACAAATCCAATTTATCCACAATTTGATTGTTCACCTTATTTAGCAAATAACAGGATCTGTACCATTTCAAGTTAGGAAATAAAAGCACTGAAAATCACCAAAAGGCTGGCAAGGCTGGAAATCAGGCTTTGTAGCCACAAACAGTAATAGAAAAAAAAGTCTGATAGTGTCTGGTGTTGGGAGGATGCCTTATGGTGGCCTCAGCTATAAAGAGTTCAAAAAAAAAATCAACAATATACATATTGAACTATCCCTAATTATGCTTGAAAAGGCAAGCCATTTCTACAGTCTGACTCCATAATCTTGTTTTCAAGACACATCAGCACCATCCAGCCTGGGTCCAAACCTTACCCTAGGCAAATCTCAAGCACCAGGCATGTAACACAGTTCCTATTCTTCCAAACACAGCTACAAAGTGGTTGGCTTCCTTTGTTATTTTCACTTTTCTGTTTCTCTATGTTTCTTTCCCTTCTCTATGTTTCTGCTAGTAACAGATACTAAACAACTCCAGCTTACTAAGAAAGTTATGAAGTCATTTGTCCAATTCTACCTAAAGTTTGTATCGTTTAAATGTTACAATCAACCTCATATCCATTATGATCACTATTTAAAATAATATTAAGTGTTGACAAAGATGTAAATAAAGAAATAAGCATTTTTGAGCACTACTGCTGTGCATGTAAAATGGTATACTATGGATGTTCCCCTAAAAAATTAAAACAAACTACCATGTGCCCTATTAATCACACTTCTGAGTATACATCTGAAAGGATTGAAAACAGGTCTGGAAAAGTTATTTGCGTATCTGTGTTCACAACAGCCAAAAAAGGAAAGCAACCAAAGTGTGGTAATGAAAACATAAAATGTGGTGTACACATACAATGGAGTATTACTCAGCTTTAGAAAGTAAATTCTAACACATGCTACAATATAGGTGAACCATGAGGCTATACTGATAAGTGAAATAAGTCAGTCACAAAGAGATGAATATCAAGTTGTGGGCTGGAAGGAGAACCAAGAAGTCAATCCATGAGCTAGTCAGCTAACAGGCTTGGAGACAAGAAGAGGCCCACCTCCCACCCACAACCCACAACCCACAACCCCACCTCAGACAACACTAACTGGGAGGAACACAGGCTGGGATGATAGCAGCTGAAGAACAAAAAACAACTTCATGCTTGTATTGTTTGATTGACTTTGCAGGCCTAAAGCCTGTAGTCTAAACATATGTTTAGAGGATAACAATATTCAATATAGCAAATATGGGGGATTTCTTTCTGTGTTGTTTTTGAAATTCAGTATTGTTCTCACAGTTTTGTTTTGTTTGGATTTATTTTGTTTTATTCCCTTCAAAATAAAGACAAATATCATATAATTGCATGTATATGAGGTATCTAACAAAGACAAATTCATAGGCACCAAAAGTAGGATGTTGGTTAGTACTGGATGGAATAAGGGGGAAAATGAATGCACAGAGAATTTCAGATTTTCAGATGAAAAGTCTAACATCTGTTCACAAAAATACAAGGCACTTAACACTAGTAAACCGCACATTTAAGAATTAGTATTTAGTTTCTGGTTTTTCTACTTATTTTTATTATAATTTTTAAAACTTTACAAAATGTTGAAGCCATTTTATTTTTTATGAAAGTTCTTTTAAATGAGCACATTTTACTTATATTTTACAACAAGTCTACAGGCATGATATAATGTCCTAATTTCACAGATGAGGGAGAAGTTTTGAGGGTTAGGAAGAAGTCTCTTTACAGGCAGGAGAAAGACCATAATCAGTAACTGATTCAATACCCAATGCTGGTCCAGCACTAGGCCAGGGCCTCCATGTGTTTGACTTTTTTTTTTTCTTTGAGACAGGGTTACTCTGCCCCTGTCACTATATCATTCAGTCTGGCCTTGAACTCACTTTGTGGCCCAGTCTGGCCTCAAACTTGCAGTGATCCCCCTGCCTCAGCCTTCCTAGTGCTGGGACTACAGGTGTGTACCACCATGCCCAGTCTCACATAGCATGTGTGGTTTTTAAACATTTAATCCCCTAATAAAGTTTGGGACAATTACTAATATCACATTTCCAAGAAAGAAAAACTGAAGCTTAGAAAGATAAAGATCTCATGATACAATCAGACTTTGTGAAAGTAAAAAACCGTAAGTCAAGCTCAAATCTTTTTATCTTTCTACCAATTTAAATTTGAAAAGCAGTTGAGTTCAAGTATTTCTTGAGTCCTAAGCTCAGTTACACATGAGATGCTTGACCTTAGGCACTTTAAACCTCTCCATAACTTAGTTTTTTCATTAGTTAAATAAAATTAAAGCTGGCACCTACCTTTGGGGGCATAACGAGAATTAAATGACACAATCAATATAAAGTACCCACCCCAAACCTAATAAAGATTCCAGTCATTCTAAATGCACTTCTATTTATAACCTCAGTGCTTATACAACAGACTAGGCATTAAGGTCATCAAACCCAGCACAAGAGAGTCAGAGTTCCTAAAGGCTCACTGTTCACCAGAAGAAAAGCTCTTATGAGAGCTTCTCAAAGATTGGTCAAATAAAACTCCAATGAATCTCCTTTAAGGTTTAAGGTGGTTTGAGGTTTAAATGGTTTATAGGTTTATTTGTAATATGAGAAACTGCAAACAGCCTACAGGTTCAATAGACAGGGAAATGGATAAAGCTTGAAGAACACTGAAACAAGTATTAAACAGTGATGTTTTCTAAAAAATTTTGACACTGGCATTGGAAAATGCTCATCAATGAAAAAAGCAACAATAAAAGAACAAGGCATCAACCAGTTCTAAAATGCAAGGATTTTTAAGATAAAATTTTAAGATACATTTTTAAGTGATTTTAAGAAAGGATAATAGTGATATATATACGTACAAAGTAATATATATATGCACAAATTATATATATATATATATATATATATAAAGCAAACCAAAAAAACTACATCTACGTTTCCTCTTGTGTACGCAAAGAACAACTACAGGTAATTACACAGACAACTAGGAGGAGTAATTTCATCTGGATAGAACTGGGTAGAAATAAAATTGCTTATAATCACAGCTACTCGGAAAATTGAGACAAAAAAGTTGCAAATTCAAGGCTAGTCTGGGCAATTTAGGTACCTTGGTGGCAGAGCACTTGTCTATCAAATGTGAGGCCCTAGGTTCATTCCCTAGTACCCTCCCCCCATTCAGGCACAGTAGCTCACACCTATAATCCCAGCTACTGTGGAGGGTGAAGCAGGAATATCATCATTTGGAGGCTAGTATGGGCAACTGCAACTTAGTGAGACCCTGGTTTCAAAATAAAAAAGGACTGGGAATATAGCTCAGTGATACAGGGTCCTTAGGTTGTATACACATATTACCAAAACAAAAAACGAAGAAAAAAAATGTAATAAAAATAGGGTTAAGGGGGTGAGATTTGAGTCAGTACATAGCCATTTAAATTGTCTACCACGTATTTTTCTGTTCAAAATAATAAATGAACACAAAAAGCAACTGTTAAAAGAACAATAACAAATCATCAATGTGTAGAAATGAAACAATACCTTTGTAAACAATACACAGGTCAAATAATAAATCAAAAATATTTAGGGCAGAATACTAATACCAAAATCTTTAGCCTGCACCTGAATGAGTAGTTGAAGGATAACTTCAACAGTTTACATAATAAAAAGGAAAAACCATCAACTATCTATGTTTTTACTTAAAGATGGCAGAAACACAGGTGCAAAATACCAAAGTGGTCACAAGTAAAAACATAAACAGGAACCACATTGTGCACTGGAGCATGGGCAAAAGGAAAAATGAGTAATACTGGTCATGTCTTTATTTAAAATGTTGGTGTCTTGTTCATCGTGAATTGCATTCATTTTTTATTTTAAAAAATACTGCATCAAGCTATCATGTATCTTTATTACTCAGATTTCTGGTGATGCCTCAGATTTTGTGTCCAAGACAAATGCCTCACAGTAGTCCCAGTCCTGTCTAAACACATCTATTTCAACATTATACTCTTCCTCACTGGCCCCATTCTCCACAATTCCATGACCCTCTACACCCAGGAATGTCATCAAATGAGACACATTTCTGTCTAAAGCAAGTTAAACACAATCACTGAATTTAAAGCTCCATTTTAGAACAATAAAGATATTTAACATTTATTTTTTCAAGGGTCGGAACACTTCAGTAACTAAAACTGTTCAAATCTTACCTAATTGAAACAATTACAATGCATTTTTCAACAGTACAACAATGAACTCCTAACTTCATGTCTGAACTCACAAGCTATGAAAATTCACTTGCACAATCAGGGCTTAATTATATATATTTGCATTTCCTATGACACAAGAGAAATCATACGTTTATTCTTTTGTATCTTGTCCGAGGATCACAACTAATTATAGCAGCAAAGACTCAGCTCTAAAGGTCACACTAAACCTCAGCAGAATCCAACAAATAAATGACAACAGAGGATTAGTAAATGACTCAGTTTTTAAGAGTCCTCTTTCCTCCACACTCCCACTCCTTTTTAACCAAGAATTCATCACTTGTAACTGCAATGAAAAATACTTGAGATATCAGAATCTAAAACAGGTGGAACAGCAGACAGAACAGTATTTCCTCCACAAAAATTAGAAAAATGAATAAAATACAAAAGTCATCTCCTAGAAGACAGCAGAATATTGCTAAGACAGTGAAAACAAGATGCTAAAACTTCAAAGGATGAAGAACCACAAAATCTTTTATCTTTTGCAGCTACTTTTATCAGTGGTATTTTATTTGCTAATTCTAGGAACAAGGAGGAGGCTAAGAATCTGGGCTCTACATTTATAAAAAAAACTGCCTGTGGGCCAGACCCAGGACAACAGATCAAACAAATGCACCCACTTCCTGAGGACTGATATTCTAATTGGGTCTGTAACTCCCTGAGGAAGCCAGGAGTGACCTGTCTTGATCCCCTAGGGAAAGAGTCACTGCTCCTTAAACATGCTCCTGGCTACATGACTAGCTTCCCCATTTGTCCCGGACTTAATCAATTTTACCTAAGCAATTAACCTTATTGGTTAACCACAGTTCTGTCTCACCTTATGCCTACCTTAGGAATTCCCCTTCTTTCCCACCTTGGACCCATCTACTCTATAAAAGTCCCTAAAAATGACAGTCTCTGGCAACCCACTTGGGACCCCTTCTGTCTCTCTGACAGAAGCTTTCTTTCTTTCTCCCAATAAATATATTCTGCTCTAAAAAAAAAAAAAAAACTGCTGCCAAAGGACAGAAAAATCAGTAGATTTTGGCAAACTAAATCCCAAAAATGAATGTACAATATTTATTACCAAATATTACAATAAAAAGGAAGTGTGAACATCTTAAAAACAAAATGGTAAGTGTTAAGAAGCCAGACACAAAAGTCCAAATGAAATGGTCCCGAACAGGCAACCTATAATAAGACAGAAAGTAGATCAGTGGTTTCTCTGAGCTGGGGCTCTGAGTAATGGAGAATGACTCCTGGTGGATATAGTTGCCTTTTACAGTGAGAGAAAGGTTCCAAAATTGATGCTGATAACTGTATATTTGAAGACGATAAATTATATGACACGTGAATTATATCCCAATTTTAAAAAAAACCTAAATCTGGTCTGTAGTGCCACTCAGTGGTAAGGGTCCTGGATTGATTCCCATCATCATCAACAACAAAAGAATAAACTTCAAAAACCTAAAAGTAAAGCCTCTTAAAAGCAATGAGTGGAGATGCCCAACAGTCTTGCAAAGATTAAAGTTCCAGACAAAAAAAATAAAAGATAATAAATATTAAATAAATCAGATCTAAAGGAAAAAAATATAAATACACATATACTATATATACTAGAAAAATCAACCAAGAAAAAGAAAATTCCTACAGGAATTGTAAATGCTCCTGAAGATAAATTACAAACCTAACAGATTTTTGCTCCAATCTTATTTAAAATTATAAGAAGCTTGCCAGGTGTGGTGGTGTATGACTATAATAATCCCAGCACTGACTGTAATCCCAGCACTCGGGAGACTGAGGCAAGAAGATCACTGGGAACTCAAGGCCAGTCTGAACTACACAGTGAGTTCAAGCCCACCCTGAACTGCATAGCAAGACCCTGGCTCAAAAAACAAAGAAACAAAAGTGTAAGAAGCTGAAAAGATAGCCTAAAACCTAATCTTCAGGCAGGTTTTCCCAAAGCAGTAAATAGCAATGGCACACTTCTAGTTACTACTGAAAACTCCCTGGCATCATCCTAGATTCCTTTCTGTTAGATCCCTACCTCCACTTCATAAACAAATCATGTCAGTCCTACATCCAACACATCTGAAATCGACACATGTCACCAAGTGCACTGTCACTACTCTAATGGAACACCTCACCATTTCCCTTCCTCAACAGCGAGAGCCTAACTTACTCTTCTACTTTACCATACCGTATACCTCTGCCCTTTCAGAACTCAACCACAAGGACAAGCCTTGGACAACTGAGGCATTCCTCTGTACAACATCCTCTAATGTCTCCCATCTCAGAGCAATGGCCCAAAACCTTATAATGTCCCCAAATCTCCTAAGAACTCTGGAACCATCCATGGGAAAGAAAACTCCCCAATTTCCCTCAACACAGGCTCCAAGTTTTTAATACGGCATTTATCATGCCTGATGCTGCAAACTCGGCTACAATACTGATGAAATTTTCTAACCATCTGCTATAGATCTGTCTTTTCTGCATGTAAAGTTCACTTCTAAAAACAGCTCTGTCTCCAGCAAAATGTTTCCTCTTCTGGTGGTTTTTGATAATTACTTGCATTGCCACCCTCAGTCAAATACTGAAAGACAGTAAGGTTTTCCTTGGAAAAATTTTCATCAGCAGTAATTACTGCTTCCTGTAAGACTCAATTTGGGACATGACTCTCCAATATCCAACCTGTCTGCCAGCAGAGACACTGCTCTTAGCTCAGCACCAGGGTTCAACACAGGATGTCTTAAAAGACAAGATAGAACACAGAATCTTGCAAGCATCTGGACATCTAAAGACACAGAAACACATTCACACCAGACACCCCAAGTACTTTGCCCACCAAGGCATGAAATTTCAGAGAACTATTTCCCGCCTAATGTCCCTTGCCTTCTTTCAAGCCCTATTTTTAAAAAGTCCGCTTCTCTTTGCCCTATAGTCTTTTCACCCGCTGTCTGCCTGCACCCAAGCACAATAAATTCCATGCCGTGTTGCCTTTAGACAAACCTGGTGGTCTCGGGTGGTCTCTGCCATTCCTTGCACTTCCAAAGTCATAGTGCTGGGCTGCAGGTAGGGCTCAGTGATACAGAACTTGCCCAGCATGCCCAAGGCCCTGGGTTCAATTCCCAGCACTGTGAAGGGCAGGTGAACTGACACAGTGTTTAACATGTCCAACGTTTAAAATAAATTACTTGTAATAGTGAACACCTTTGTAACCTAAAGTTAAGAAAACTTCATCCAAATGCAGTTTCTCAGCTTCTACTGTGGCCTTCAACAAACTGGCCTAATCTCCTTAAGTACTGCCTGTAGAAAAGACGTATTTTACATACAAGGATTTTCTTTTTCTAAGAGTAAAAATATCAAGTGGACTATGTTGTCCAGGGTGGCCTCAAACTCCTGGGTTCATGTGATCCTCCCAAATAGCTGGGACTAAGGTAGAAGACTTAAAGAAAACCTGCAGCTTCAGAACACAAGCCTTCCAGGCCACACCTGTAAACCAGTAATCCCAACCCTCAGGAGGTTGAGGGCAGATGATCACCACAAGGCCAGCCTGGGCTACAAAGTGAGTTCAAGGCCAGCCCGAACTCCATAGTGAAACCTTGTCTCAGAAAGACAAAAAAACCCTACAAGCCCAGTTTATTTACTTTTTTCCTTCTCCCAAAACAGTAAATCCAGGCAAGTCCCTTTCAACTCCAAATAATCTGTTCATTCCCTTTGCACCTGCAAACTGCCCTTTTCCTCCAGCCCAGAAACCAGCTGCAGTGGAGACAGCATGTCTCACACAGTATCTCCACTTCAAACCCCTGTGGGTGGCTTGCAAAACAACCTGGCAGACAGACTACACATCTGAGATCACCCATATTGAAAACAGCCTTTAAATGTGTGCCCTAATCTGGCATGTAAGGCATGGCTCATTTCTCTGAGCACTCACGCTTTGCACTTGAATGTGTTCTGTATCTTCCTTAAATAAATCTTTCTCACATCTCTTTTTACTGACACATCCAGAAAATTCTTTTTCTGTGACGGGAGTCACTGAACCTGCATACTTTTTTGAGCCTTGGATCCTCAGACACAGCCCATGACGGGATTAATAGCATGCACAACCACATCCTGTTGAAATCCATTTTCCTATTGCAAAGAAGAATCAATACAATTACAGTGTGAAAAAACATGTTCTCTGGGCTGGGGATTTAGCTCAGCGGCACAAGTGCCTGCCTGGCAAGCATGTGGTCGTGAGTTTGATCCCTGGTACCAAAAAAAAAA
>RJWT010031981.1:0-14235 GCA_004365215.1 Cuniculus paca | reverse complement strand
ATGCCGTTCAGGCTGGCCTTGAGCTCACTTTGTAGCCCAGGCTGGTCTCGAACTCACAATGATCCGCCTGTCTCAGCTTCCCGAGTGCTGGGATTACAGGCATGAGCCATCACTCCCAGCTAGACTCTGGCTTTACTAGGGATTTTTATAGGGTAAAACCACGAGGTGAGGTGGGTCCAAGATGGGGAAAACCTGGGAACTCGCAAGGCAAAGGGGCATGAGGTGGGACAGAACTATGGTCAACCAATAAGATTAATTGTTCAGGTAAAATTGACCAAATCAGGAATGAATAGGGAAGCGAGTCAAGTAGCAAGCAAGCATTCTTAAGGATCAGTGACTCTTCCTATAGGGGATTGGGATGGTCAAGGTGATCCATGCCTATTTAGAATGTCAATCCCTGATGTTTCTGCTTAGGGTGTGGTTGGAATTGTTTTGCCTTGTTTTGAGATCTGGCTTACAGCAGGAGGTGTCTGTCTCCTTCAAAGTCCCGAGACATCTGGTCCTCTGTATCCACTTTCTCGAGGACCTGGCCCTACCTGACTGCCTATAATATTTCTAACTAACTCAGTTGCCTGTAACTATTAATGACATCTTATAAGCTTTAGGTTGTCTGCAGTAAGCAGTTCCATTTCATCGAAAGCTGAACACAAGCGTTTCATGACATTCTCATTTTTGTCTTGCATTTTCACTCACATTGTTTTATTCACTATGCAGTCATTTGAACCTGACTGTCTTCTTTCACATCAGCAATCCCGACAGAAGAGATTTCTTTGAATTTTGCTGTTTGGGCAAAAGTCTGATACTGAGCCAATAGATGAAAAAATAAGAATGAATCATGAAACCTGACATGTTATTTGAGAAAAAGAAAATAAAGATAAAAACAGATTGAGACTCTAGAATCAGGGTTCGAACAAACCCTTGTATGTAGCTGGGAGATGACTTATCCCAGGAATTGTCACCTGTAATTCATAGAAGCTTCGTCATCTAACGATTCAAGAGACACTTATTACCATGAAAAAAAAAAGAGAGATATTTATTGAATATGTGTCGTGTGTTCAACTTAATGTCCCCGTGCTTGGAAAGGGAATTTGAGAAATAAAGGAAGGATGAGCCCTGCTCTCAGGGTGGGTTATTTTTATTTAGGGAGAAGAATCAAATACCTGAAACAGCTGGACTTTCGTTACAAATGTAAAATCCTTTGAATAACTAACAACCTACCCATCACAGTAACCCATGCTCTGCTTTCCCCCCACTGAGTACACTGGTGATGCCCAACATGTGCCCACAGCAAGAGCAGCCAATGCTCTTCTATCTCAGGTGTTGAGTTACATTTTTACCAGGAGCCAGTTATGGGGAACCAAACTGTTTATCCCAGTTGTGCTTATTTCTATAAACATGAAATTTCCATCAGTATTCTTTGAACCTTTGAAATAAAAGGGCAAACCGAAACCATTTTCTAGGAGAAAAACAATTTTTAATGCTTTGGAAGGACAATAAAATTGAGACTTTTTTTTTTCATTTTAAACAAGAAGTTTATTTAAACAACAAGACACTTGACTTAAAGGGAAAACTATCTAGGATTCTTTTTTTTTTAAAACAGTAATTTACTCCTACTTAAAGACAGATTGCCCTACATGTAACAGCTACGTACAAAAAAGTTATAAAATTGTCCTTGGTTTTACAATGATAAATGAAAAACATTAAAATTCTCCAATCAAACAAGGTATGCAAGGATTTTTATGTTGTCTTTTCTGTTAAAACAGTGAGAGCAAAATAACTTACTGGAATATAAAGATAAGAGCTGATGAGCATGCCACTGATGGAGAAAGGGGATTATTTTCACAGAACCAGTAATTCCCCATCCCATCTCCATTTGATGTCAATCAAACATATTCTTGGCCATTTAGTTAAAAAAAATGCAATATGCTTGTGCACATACACCAGATACTTCATGTACAATAAAGGAATGGGGAAGGGGCGAATGAAAGAATAGAGAAAACTATACTGTAGTAGTCAGGATGTGGTGGAACCACATTGCAGTTTTCTAATTGAGAAAGTATTCTTGGTCTGTAAGAACAGAGTTCTGGAGTAGAGTTGTTGCAGTTCCCTTTTTAGTAGACACCTCCTGTCTGCTGCTGGAACACATCAATTGTATCTTCATCCTCCATTGCCAACTGTGCAGGTGTGTCTGTTTCATTGATTGGCTGTCCATCAAATCGGAATCTGATCTGCATCATTGACAAACCCTGTCGTTCACAATAGGCTTTCATTAGTTTACTAAGTGGTGTGTGCCTCTTAATCTTAAACTGAACCACAGAACCATCCTGCCCCGCCACCTTCAAATTAATATGATCGTTGTTTTTTGTCTTGACTCTTTCCTCGGGCTTGTCGTCGGCCATAGCGAGCGCCCGAGTCTTCTTAGCTGCCGCTTCACAAAAGAGGTACCAGGTCCGCACCCAACGAGCACCCAAGCAGCCCCAGAAGCGGCAGAAGGAGGCGGCAGCGGTGGCCGAGGGGAATTGAGACATTTAAAATACTGCTGTTTAATTAAATCTTAGGAAGGTAGCTACAAAAGATTGGGGAAAATATGAAAGGACCCTGAAAGGTTATTTCGCTTTGATGTTCTATACTTGGGATCGGCAAATATTTTCCTAAATGGGCATAAGGTAAACATTTTCAGTTTTGTGGTCAATATGTCAATAAGGTATCTGACATAACTACTCAGTTGTGCCGTTGAAGCACAAAATAGCCATAAACAATACATTAAAAATGACCATGGCCATATTAAAAACTTTACTTACAAACACTGAAATTTTAATTTCATGTAATAGTCTCATCATAAAATATCCTTTTTAAATTTCTCTAATCATTTAAAATCTAAAAACCATTCTCAGCTCACAGGCTACATAAAAACAAAAGATGGATTAGATTTGGTCCCTAGGTTTGTGGACCCCTAGATTAGGTTTAATGTCTTAAAGGATAGACAGAGAAATGTAGAATTGCTATATCAAAAAGCAATCTCATGTTGTTTTTCATGTTTGTAGAATTTTATTTAATGCAATCTGTTATAGTCATTTCCTTGGATTGCCACAACAAAATACCACAGATCGGATGGTTTAAACAGTGGAAATTTCTTTTCCCACAGTTCCGGAGGTTGGAAGCCCAAGATTAAAGTCAGGCAATGCTCTGTTTGTGGCCCACAGATGGCTGCCTTCACAAGGCAGTGTCTTCTCAGGGTCTGTCCTCTGTGTTTGCTGGGAGAGAGATACCATGCGGTCTGATGTACCCAGTTGGAAGGAGGATAATCTGGAATCCTTCTATCCAAATACAGTCACAGAGGGTTAGGGCTTCTGCAGACAATTTTGGGGGAACACATTCTGTCCACAACATGTACCTGTGTTTACTTTTTAGTATTGTTAGTAGATATACATTACACTTTCAACACATTCTGGAAATAATCATTTGTTGACCCTTCGGATTTCTGACATAGTACCTATAATCTTATCACTCAAATGTATACACTGAGGTGTCTGACATCAAGGAACAGCCTTCTTTGCCCCTTCTTCAGGAGCTGAAGTAATTCTTATTTGTTAAAGCTGTTTATGTGATGTAGGTAGTATAATGCTCTCACTTATTCTAGTATTTCATGGTTCTTAAAACTTGGAAAGCTACTGAAAAAGAAAAGAACTATGCGATCCATCTCAATACTAAAATATTTAGTTTGCTAGTTCTTGATAGTTCTTATTCCTCATAATATTGTGGTTTCACTTTAATTTTTATCAAAAGATAAATAGTACTACAAGGTTTTAAATGATAGACAGCTGATCCAGGTGGGGTGGTACACACTGTAATCCCAGTACTCAGGAGGCTATGGCAGAAGAATCTCCATGAGTTCAAAGTCAGCCTCAGCTACATAGTGAGTTCAAGGCCAGCCTGAACCACACAGCAAGACCCTGTCTCAAAATAAATAGATAAATAAATAAATAAGTGACAGCTGTTATTGTTTGCTTATTCCTATCTTTCTACCATCACTTTCCTCTTCTCCTGTGCACAATTCTCTTTTTTTCCTCTTCCCAATTTCATAATATTCGGTAAAGTCAATGTTAGGCAATGTCAGTGTTTCTGTTACCTTGTTTTTTAATTTTTGAGAGTTACGTATCGGCCTCTGAATGCCCATGTAAATACAGAGCACTCCTCTTTTTATCATTTATATAATATCTTTTTTCTCTACAGTCACTAATTTTCCAGTTTTAAGTTTTGGTTTTCATTTTCTTCTATTTCTTCTACTGTCTGCTATTAACTCCCTTTGTTTTGTTTTCTGTACGTCCTTTGGACCTTTCTTTTGTACTTCAGGCTTTTTCAAATACTTAGTGTCCTTTTGCTGTCCATTCATATTTAAAACAAAGGACTCAGATTCTGACTGGAAACTTTGCAGCGGTGCTTAATGACTAGCATCTCTGTAGGTGATTATTAGCATTTAGCTATTTTATTGCCAACTTCTGCAACATGAGAATTTACACATCACTATCTCCAAAAACACTAAATATAGAGAGAAATTCTTCAAACTGGCACATGGAGTACAAACATGAAGACTTTCATTTAATCCTCCCATTTCCAATGTTGTGATTCACCTTCACCACCTTCCCTGACACTGAGTTTGGAAGCTTTCTGGTTTCATTGATCCAGGTAATAAATTTCCTGGATCCCACCTGAGTAAGGTAGGGGAAGAGTGGGTCAGTCCTTGGCTGGGTAGAATAAAGGTAGGCTTAAAGTTGCTGCCTATTTGGTCCTGATGGAAAGATTTTTCAAACGCTTCTTAGTTCCACCTTGTTCTGTACCTTCAGAGGTACCTGATGCCTTTTATGGTTGAAACTGACAGGGTTTCTTGACTGTCGATCACACAGCTTACTTCTTATTGGCTTTCAGACATTGCTTCTGTGACTTCAGTTAATGCTTCTCTATCTGCTTTCCTTCTTCCAAAATTGTATTGCTATTTTGTTATATTTGTGGGTTTTATAATGTCTTTACCCCTCTTCTCTCATATCCACATGATTTCAGAAAACTATAGTGAAAATGCATGTGTTGGATTTATCATGTTTTAGGTATGTGCATTTTATTTTATTTTATTTTGGTATGTGCATTTTAAATATTTCTAAAATTTCCTGTATAGATATTGCACAAATTTACACTATTCTCTGTGCACATGTATACATTTTTCCAACTGGTATACTTGCCATTGGTAGGTAAATGAAACTTTTTCATCCCTGTGAACTCACTACTATGTTTTATCTCCTTAAAATTTCTTTCTTTCTTTCTTTCTTTCTTTCTTTCTTTCTTTCTTTCTTTCTTTCTTTCTCTCTTTCTCTCTTTCTCTCTTTCTCTCTTTCTCTCTTTCTCTCTTTCTCTCTTTCTCTCTTTCTCTCTTTCTCTCTTTCTCTCTTTCTCTCTTTCTCTCTTTCTTTCTTTCTTGTACCAGGAATCAAACTCAAGACCTCACACTTGCCAGGTGCTGTGTCACTAAGCTATATCCCCACCCAAGGACTACCTCTTGCCTGTATTTGTCTCCTATCCATAACACCAAACACACTAACATCTGCGAGAAACAGCATGGACCAAATTCTTCAGCCATCCCATCCTTTTCACTAGAAGTCTGCTCTTGAACATGTTATGTCCTCACGCTGGATAACCAGAATTCATTGCTAACATTCTTCTTATTTTAGTACTCTAGGTGTTTGGATTGGTTGCTAGGGTTGCCATAACAAAGTACCATAACAAAGTGTTCTGTGCCTAAAACAACAGAAATTTATTGACTTACAGTTCTAGAAGCTAGACATCCACACTCAAGTTATCTGAGGGCTGTGAGAAAAATCTATGTTTTTTTTCTCTAGCTTCTAGTGGTTCGCTGGTGATCTTTGGCAGTTATTGGTCTATGCATTCATCATTTTTATCTTTACTTTCTTCTTTACGTGGCATTTGGTCCACGTAAACATCTGTCTTCAAATCGCCCCTTTTTATAAGGTTATCAGTCACACCGAATTAGGGCTCATCTTAATAAAATTGCTTTAACTTAATTATTTCTCTAAGGTCCTGTCTCCAAATAAGGTCACATTGTGAGGTGCTAGGAGATAGGATTCCAGCTTATGAATTTGAGAGAAGGGAACCCTTCAATCTATAACTGTGCTATTAGCAGGTGCTCAAAAATATTTAATGGATGACTTGAATTTATTATTTATTGATAAAGGCTAATATATCAAGGGAATTCAGAATAGAAGCTAAAATTCTCCAAATGTAGAGGGAGGAAAAAGAGATAAAATTCTGATGCAGCATTGAAAATATCCTGGCAAAGTTATTAAGCAAAGCACAGACAGCAGAAACAAAGCACCTCAAAAAAATCAGTACCTAAGGAAGGTAGTGACAGGCACCCTGTAAAAGTTGGGCTGCTGTACCAAACAACACAAAGGCTTCATGGATAAAGAAGTGCATTTTCCTTACATGCCGCAGTTTCAAAATGAATGGCCCAGGTGAGTAGTCAAGTTCTGGTCTGCATGGTGATTTAGGTCTCAAGTTTTCGTGTGATATTTTCATCGTCTGCATGGTTAAAACTGGGTGTCTTCCATGTCTGCATTTCAGTAAGTGGGACTGAACAAGGGAGGCGTGTTAATGAATCAAGTCCCCAACTCGGAGTTGAGACATTCACTTCTCACCTGTGATGAGAACTATTTATACAGTTATACCTAAGTACCGGCAGGCTGTACGTGTAGTACGGTGGTGCACAGTGAGAGTCACCCTTGTTGAGAAGAATGGTGTGGGCGGCTTCCTTCTTCCTCCTTAATGAACCCAGTTGTGTGTGTGTGGGGGCGGGGGCGGAGTCTTCCTAGTAGGAGTGAAGTCAGTGTCTATCACTGAAGGATTTACCATCCTGTTGGAGAAGAAAAGAATCCAGGCAAACATTTTAGAAAGCTGTAACAACACACTAGTGAACATGGATGGAGATGAGTGCAAGCATGATCGAAATGAGGAGTAAAGAATTAAATTGGGCTGGAATAATCAGAGAAAGCCTAGGATGCTTCATAGCCCTGTCGGCTGTCTTACTTTCATAAAGATAACAATTGCCGTCAGTAACAACCTCACACGGAATATAATTTATATCACCTTATTTACATACTAATCATATTAAATGATAATAGATCCCATAATTATCTACCAATTAGCTTAATAACCATGTAATTCAACACCAACTGAAGCCATAGTTCTAACATTCGTTTCCTATGGTGGTTTTCCCTGTAGGCTTTCCATTAAACTCTACTCCAATTTCAGTCTTTGACATCAAATAAAGCTTATTTTCAATTACCAGACTTGTAGAAAAGGATAGAGGGCTTTATAAATGAAATAGAATATTAAGACAATAGTTAAAAATTCATGTGATAAAAATTATTGAAAGTAACACATTTTATCAGGTTTAAAAACAAGAGCCACAAGAACTTTCTAAACACTCAAAAATAGAATCCCAACTTATAGTTGAAGTAAGATTCCAAACAAGAATAATTTTTTAAAGTTATTGGTTAGTACAAGAGATGATCAAAACACAGGGTGGATATTTAAATAAAAGGAATTTAGTACAGTAAAAAGACACATTGGCGTAATCACCTTCAAAATACTCCTCGTTGCTTTGAACACATTCATCTCAGCATTCTGGCTACTTTCTGAAGGAGTTTTGGAGCTCCTTTTTCATAAGTCTTTATGAAGTCTGATAAAAAATACAGTGACTGTTGCTGCTGAGGGTCATTCAATTGGAAGACATTTGATTAAAAACATTTAAATGTGTCTTCATCTACCTTTTGCTCCGGATTTGGCATAATGTAATTTCTGATTCTTTCCCAAAGTCAAAATGACCACAAAAGGTAAATGTTTCAAATAGATTCAAGTCATCACAGCAGGCATGACAGTTCAACTAAAGACATGAAACGGGACTTCTAGAACTGCTTTAGAAAATGTCAAGAATGATCGGATAAATGTGTTTGAAATCAGGCAGAGTATTTTGATGGGGACTGATAGCAATGTGTCTCTTGCCTTCATAAATTTGTACAAATTTAAACATCTATCATATTATTTGATCACACAGTATATAATTTAAACTGCTGAAAACTGAGGGGAGACCCTCATGCACTGCTGAGAGGAGTAGGGGAGGACACATTTTCATTCACTATGTGGCATGAAACAACTACACTGAGTGTTGACAGGAAAATTAAGGAACTGGAAGGCCATAAACAGATATTGCTGGTGGGAATACAAAATGATGCAACAAAGTTAGGAAAACAGGCTTCTTAAAATGCTAAAGACTCACCTGCAATATGATCCAGCCATTTTCTTCTTAGTATTTATTCAAGAAAAAAGAAAGTATTCTCCATTCAAAAAATGTACTATTAGTATAAGATGCAGAGATGAATTTCAAAATAATTATATGGAGCATATAAAATGAGTATATATAAGGAGTTAAACTCAATGAGTGAGTTTATAATACTTTATTTTAGAAAATGCAAACTAATCCATACTGTCAGGAAGCAGAGTAGCGATTGGGTGCAAATCAGAAAGGCAGATGGAAGAACTACCAAAAAACACAAGAAAATTTTGGGGGTGATGGACATATCACTACCTTATCTGTGGTGATAAAATGCCAGGATTTGTTGCTGTGTCAGCACCTGCCAAATTGTACAACCTTACTTTACTGTATGCAGTTACACCTCCAAAAAGTTGTTAAGTCTGAAGAGCACATTTTAGAGAAAACAGTACATCCATGTTTTTTAAACTTAACGCTTAAATTGTATTCCCTCTAGATGATTTATCTTGGCATGAGATCACCTCACAATTTGCCAAAATATCTAAGTAGGCTGTTTAAGTGGTAACTATGAACACTTTTAGTTAATACAAAATTGAAAACCTACCTTTAAAAAGAATAATGAAAAGGGCAATATTTTCAGTAGTAAGGGAAATGTTTTCTACTTTAACATTTTGTGAGCCTAAATTGAGAGAGCCAGTTGCTGAGAGAAAAAACAAAATTTCTGAACAAAGTTTGCTTTCTAATAAGAGTTCCATGCTATATTTACATTACTTTTCTCAACTAAAATGTTTATAATTTGAGCCCACAAATATTTGTATAATTTTGCTTTAAAATTTAACTGGACAAAGAAAATGGCAAGATTAACTTAATGCATAAGTTGGTAAATGATCAGGAATCTTTCAGAATGTTGTATAAACTGACAAAAATGTGCAATAAAGGATAAATTATCAAATATCTTTAAGATGAACTGTAGAAAAATTACTGCTCACACATGACTAATAAAGACAGTATAATTACTTTTGAATTCCAACAAAACCCAAAAATAAATGGATTCTCTAGTTTTCAAAAGATGAGTAATGTAAGTTGAAAAATGTCCAAAACACTGGGATTTCCAAGCATTACATGAAACTGTTATGCTCTGAAACATTACAGTATGTTGTAAGATTAAAGATATGACAGATGTTTGTCTGCTTTTCATAGAGAGTCTCTAAAAGGAATAAACGGTACTAGTCTACCAGGTCTGTCTAAGCAGTGTTTATTTCTACATAAGAAATTTCCTACACTAAATATTGGCAATGCCTGGGAATTTGCAGCATGTCGAAGTAGAATAGATCTGAGTGAACTTTCTTTGACTTCATAAGTCCTCAGCTAGATTATTTCAGTATCTAAAGTGAATTTAAAAGCAAAGCTTGCCTTTTATACCTGCAAAAAATAGGGGGAAAAATCTTCCCCTTTTACATATTTGACATTTGTGGTTTTCTAAAGAATTTCTAAAGATAAACTCCATTTTTGGTGATGATAGGTATGCTGATCTCAACGTCCTTGCGTGAACCAAATTACTTTGTGGATAAGTCCCGTTATTTCCAAGGCAGTTAAGAAGTTTAGATGAACATCATACACTTAAAAATAAAATCCTAGTTTCTTTTTTGAAGTTTTGTGATCACTGGGTCAGAGCATTTTATTCTGGGAGAGACTCAGGGGTAGAAGGGCACAGAATTAACAGACAGTAAAGAACAAGACCATTTGAAACATGAGAGATACACGGAGAAACCACCACATAATGTTATTTGCCAAATTTGGAAAAGAATTCTTGTGCTCTAAATCTATTGTGCTGCCAGGCAAGAGTTAAAAACCATAGTTTGTGTGAGCAACTCTGTGGTGATTGGAGACCATCAGGGATCTGGATCATCAGGGTTTTGACAGGAAACAGAATGCAATGATTTCCACCAGGAGACTGTATTCTCTACCAAGGGATTAAGGAGCTGAGGCTCCCGGGAGTAGCAAGGAATGTCACTGCTAAGGCTTCCCTTTGAGGAGGCAGCCCCTGACAGCTGTAGCCTGGAGGAAAATGAGCCTGGCAGAAGTTATAAAGCAATGTTCCTCCCTTTAAAAAAAAAATTATTACTCCTCACTCCATCCCGTCTCCAGAATAACTTTGATTTGATAAATTAATAACTAGATAATAAGATTTTTATCAGATATGGTTGAGGTTTTTAAAAAAAAAAAACTACATTCCACACTTCTTTACTCCACCCCACCAACCCCACTCCAAAATTAATTTTCACCCTGCTGGGGCAGTATTATGTTCCCCACTAGGGGGAGACAGTTGCTACCAGAACTGCACGGAAGCTCAGAGCAGGGAGGAAGGGGAGAAGCAGCCCAACCCCTTTCCCCTCTGTTCTCCAGAAAGCAGAGGAGCTAGCAGGGCAGTGCAAAGGGTCAGGCACTGGCCCCCAGAGCACAGCATGAAAATCCGGAGGAAGATAAAATGGAATCACCAGAGAATTTTCCCACATTTCTTACAACTTACGCAGGGGAAAATCTCTTTGGGGAAAGCCGTGTATGTCTTGGTTAAGAGCATGAATTTTGTGTCAGGGACCTTAATTTAAATTCCTGCTCTGTTTTACTCTCACTGGATAAGCTTAGGAGCCATCTTTAAAGTCTCAGAGCCTTAGAGAGTAAAATGAGGCCATTAATATCTATTTCTGGCAGTCACTTTGGGGATAAAACAAAATAGCATATGCAGAGCACTTAGTGCTGCACTTGGCTGGATAGTCAGTACCAATGAATCTGAGTGTTCGCATCTGCCCTTCCTTCTTTTCACTCATTCCAGTCAACATTTGCAAGCTCTTGCCCCAGAGTGCACTGCACCCAGTGCTGGGCGCGCAGAGGAAACAAGACCAAGACTTGGTCCCTACTGGACTTACAGTCTGGTGGAAAGTCCCCTGCAATCATTTGTATTTGACTCAGGGGTGTGGCTGTAAGGTCTAGAATATATGCTTTACCATGTGTAAGGCCTTAGATTCCAACCTGGTACCACCCACGCCCCCACACACACCAAAAAGTATCCAGGCTACCTGACTATGTAATTAGATGGGTTCGCAAAAGACTGAACCTAATACAATAGGTTGAAATTGGTAGCACATCAGTTAACAGAGTCATGTGTGACATTTTTTAAATGAATTATTCTTCTGTTGCAAACACTTTCTCCAAAATCCCATAGCCAAATAAATAAAATAAAATAAACACAAAAGCAAAATCCCATAGCCAATTGCTTTGCTCATACATCACTTCAAAGGAGATTATTTAGCGATAACACAATTCTGCAATGCTGGTGACTCAGTGAACTTCATTCTAGTGATTTTTCTAAGCCACGATGTCATTTGCAAGGATAAGATAGATGATAACAGCACCTACCTGCAAGAGTTGTTGATAGTTGAATAAAAAACATGCCTATGAAGCTCTTGGTTTGGCTCAGATCCAGTGCTTAAGAAAACCTAGCTATCTAACTATTTCTGTTCAGATATTGAAATTTTTGTGATCTTACGCATGCATGTTAGCAGTGACTTCATTTTTCACGTTTAAAATAGTAATGATTTTAGAAGCTTGGCGTGGTGGCACGTGCCTGTAATTTCAGCACTTGGGAGGCTGAGGCAGGAGGATTGCTGTAAGTTTGAGGCCAGCCTGGGCTATATAGTGAGTTTAAGGCCAATCTGAACTACATAGTGAGACCCTGTCTCAAAAGGTGAAAAATAAATAAATAAATAAAATAAAATAATAGAAATTTTAAATGTCTAGTCTATCTCAATAAAATATTCATAGCTAATGAAAGAATATAAAAAATTCATCTTGGAAATGGCTCAGTATAAACATGAGTAATTATATTTATACCATCATTTTTATAGCTCAGTTGAATGTTTTTAATTTTTATAATTAATTAATTAGAAAGACTAGCTATTGACAACCTATATCAAAATAATCTATTGTGAACATAAAAGCTAATTTAAAATATAATGTTTATGGTTACTTTTAAGTGAATCAACCTTGGTAACTAGCTATATATGAAGTATTTATAGTTTGTGAATGTACAAAGGACAGAAAATAAACACTGAAAATGTTTCAATCAAATAAAATTATTCAAAATAAGCTGCCAGCATAAAGCAAAGCAAAATTAGAAATATTCTCACCAACACAAAGAAAATTTTGAAAAAGGAGCAACAACACACAAAAATAAAAATTCTCCAAGAAAGTACTACCTATCTTGGGAGTTAGAAATGTTCCCTAACATGCTTTTGGCAAAATATTCCAACTACACAGTAGTTATTTCCATTGTACTGGATAAATCAGACTCCTTCGCAAAGCCTTTTGGGAGTTACATTACTCTAATGAGCAAGAGTATTCCTGTTAATAAGCAAAAAGCACAGATAAGCCTTTTAAAAGTGCTGATTAAAAAAAGAAAGTAACAAAATGCTTATTAAGTGAAAACTAGCTAGTGTTCATGGCATAAGTTAAAGCTCTGATCAAGTGTTTTTTTCCCTGGTTGCAGACACATTGTCAGTCCTAGAAAAACTGCTCAGAGTTCTAATAGAGGATGACCCACACCAGGCAGTTTACTTTTCCTTCTCATACCTGTGCTTAATGAGTAGTATTTTTGCAAATCTGGCCATTTGCAAGAAAGAAAGGAAGAGTTTCACGCCAAAAGATTAAACAAAAATAAGAAATAAAAACTACTGTTGTTTTTTTCCATCCGACCTACCTATAGAAGACCATGAAATTCATAAAATATGCGTCACTCTGTCAATGACCTCTCCCTGGCGGGACTGGAAGAGATTAAGACCAGGATAAAAATAAAAGATTTTCAGGAAAACCAGCCTACTATGATCTAAATGTAACCTTTCGGGTCAAGAAGTGATTTCTTACCATAGATAAGATTTTTTTCCCCTAAAGACAAGGAATTTGTTTAAGAGGAATGTTATCTGTAATATGTTTATGAGTCTTAAAGGAAATACATTTTTCACTTGGGAAAAACTTTGCCTTGTAAAATTTTGCTGGGTGTGGCAGTGCACGCCTATAATCCTTGTACTTGGGAGGCTGAGCGCCCTGAGTTTGAGGCCAGCCTGGGCTACACAGAGAGTTCAGGCCAACCTGAACTACACAGTGAGACCTTGTCTCAACAAAACAAATAAGTGAACAAAACCTTATTCCTTAAATTATTTTAATTCCAATTTTTCTAAATGAATGGCTCTCACAAATTATTTTGTGTGTAAACAAACATATCTAACTTCAGTCTTCAAGTTGAATAAAATCAATGTACAGAACTGTAATTCAGATACCCATAGTTGCTCATTTTCCTCTTTGACTCTCCGTAATAACAAAATATTCAATCCCCCTCATCTACACACACACGCACACACACACACACACAAATACATGTACTTCTTTGTGTTTCAGAAAATTTAAACTCTCTGAAGAACCAGGAAAATCTTACTACTGTGATAATTCCAAGAAGAAACAAGTTCCAGTCTTTTTTTTTTTTTATTTTGCGGCACCGGGGATTGAACTCATGGCCTTGCGCTTGCCGGGCAGGCGCTTAGACTACTGAGCTAGATCCCCAGCCCTGTTTTTGAGACAGGGTCTCACTATGCCGTTCAGGCTGGCCTTGAGCTCACTTTGTTTTTAGATTATTTCCATCACTCCAATAAGATTCCTTTGTGGGTATTCATAGTTAATTCTTTTGCCCAGTTGCAGCCCTGGGTACCCACAAATCTACTTTCTGTCTCTATAGATTTTTACTTTTTTTTTTTGGTCATATTTCCCTACCCATACTGAGAATTTTTTTTTTTCGTACCAGGGATCAGACTCACGACCTCACTCACTCTTACCAGGCAAGCGCTTGA
>RJWT010031980.1:0-14238 GCA_004365215.1 Cuniculus paca | reverse complement strand
AAGAAACAACTTCATGGGGACTACAAAAGAAATACTATCTCAGGTAAGAAAAAAGAAATGAAAAACATAATAAAGGAATTGCTAAGCACCTCTAAAGAAGACATAGATTAAAAAAATAGAGGAGCATAGGAAAATGAGGGAAACCTTGAAGGAACAATATAAGAAAGATTTAGAATGTATAAAACAGATTCAAAGAGATATCCAGGAAATTAAAAACTTCATTGAAAGCTGGCAAAACCACTTGAAAGAAACTGAAGATAGACTTTCAGACCTTGAAGACAGGTTTGCAGCTAGCGATTGTGAAAGGAAAGATCCCTTAAAAATAACAAGGAATCAGGAAATAACAATTCAATGACTGAGAGATGATGTAAAGAAAAATAATTTAAGAATAATAGATGTCAGCAAAAAAGCAGGGGTCAACAGAAATGACAAAAGGTCTTTTACAGAAGTAATAGCAGTCAACTTCCCAAGCATAGAAAATGACGTGACATACAGATAAGTGAGGCATATAGAACTCCAGCTCACCATAATCAAAATAAATCTATACCCAGACATACAATAATCAACATATGAGAAATTCAGCAAAAGAACAGAATATTAAAAGCTGTTAGAGTGCTCACATCAGCAGCACCAATTGTAAAATTGGAACGATAATCTCTGTATCATTCCAATTGTAAAATTGGAATGATACAGAGATTAGCATTGCTCCTGTGCAAGGATGACACACAAATTTGTGAAGTGTTCAATATTAAAAAAAAAAGCTTTTAGAGAAAAGAAGCAGATCACCTATAAAAGAAAAGCCATCAGAATCATGACAGACTTCTCGACACAAACCATCAAGTTAAGAAGAGGCTGGAGTGAAGTATTGCAAGTCCTGAAAGAAAACAACCCAGATCGATGTACCCTGCAAAACTATCTTTCAAAATTAATGGACAAACAAGATACTTCCATGACAAAGAACAACTAAAGGAATTCATGACCACCAAAGCAACCTTACAAAGAATGCGGAAAGACATTCTAGAGAGAGATAAAAATGACCACGGTTCCAGGAACAGCAGCAGAGGGGGATCACCAAGAGGGGCAGACAATTGAATGGAGGTGGAAAGTTGGTAGCCAACAGCAGGAAAATAGCATAGCAGAGATGAGTCAGTGCAATAAAAAGAAACACAGGCAGAGTGGATCAGGAGACAGGACCCAACAATATGCTTTATACAAGAAATACATTTAACTTGAAAGAAAATTCACAGACTGAAAGTTAAAGGAGAGAGAACCGTGCTCTATGTGACAGGGAACCAGAAAAAAGTAGGGGTAGCTTGCCCATCAACTGCAGAATAGATAAGAAAGACATGGGATTTTTATACAATGAAACGTTACTCAGCTATAAAGAAAGATAACCTCGAGGCTCTTGTACGTAAATGAATACAACTGGAGAGCATATTCATGGGTGAAATGGTTCAGAGTCAAGTGGGTGAACATCATGTTGTCTCCCTAGTAAAAAAACTAAAGGAGTTAGTGGGATCCAAAATGCACAATACATATTGTGAAAGTGAAAGGGGAGGAAATGTCTAAAAAGGGAAGGCAGTGGTCATTGTTAATCTATTATTGTGATTTGAAACCCTGTATTGTTTTTGCTGTTCTGTTTGGTTTTATTCTGTTTTGGTTTGTCTAATTTTATTATATTTGATGACATGGACAGCTATTTCAAAGATAACAAAATATATTATGGTAGCCATTATTGACTTCCTATTATCTTGCTTTGAAACCCTGTATTACAGCTTTTATTATTTTGTTTTGATTGCTTTTATTCTATTTTGTTTTGTTTGATTTTTATTATGTTTCATGGTATAGGCAGCTACTCTGAAGTTAACAAGAGGCATTATGGTAACCATTGTTGATTTCCTATTATCTTGTTTTGAAGTCCTGTATCACGTTCATTGTTTTGTTTTGATTGACTCTATTCTGTTTTATTTCACTTGGTTTTATTTTCTTCAAAGTAAAAAAAATTAAAAAAATAACTTTTGTATTTTGTGTTTCTGTACATCAAAAAATACTACAAACTAAATGGTAAACTGGGACAATTTGTAATTTAGTGAAGGCAAAGGACTCAACTCTTAACATAAAGAAAACTTGTGAGTGAACTATACCTGGGTTTATACCCTAATTTGAAAAACTCAGGTTAAAAAATGAACAGAAAATTAACGAAAGGAAAAGTGCCTGTAAAATATGTGAGAAAAGGTTCAGTGTCATCAGCAGTCAGCGATGTGATAAATAAAGGAGTAACTTCTCACCTGAAAGGCTCAGAGAGACCACGAGGGGGCAGAAGAAAGCTTCCTTATGTGCCTGTGTTGTACAACTTCTGCATTACACATTGAACATCCCACAAGCCCATTTCTAGAACTTTCTCCTTATTATTCTCGTAAGGAAATAATGAGTAGACTTCCAGAAAGGGGCTGCTTGCACCATCTTGAGACCCCTGCCCAGAAACATTCAGACACAGAAGAGGATGCTAAAACTTTGGCCCAGTTTGACCTAACTTCAGTCAGAATTACTTGAAGAATTTGATAGCAGACATGAACTTCTTTCCAGGAAAATGCATACATGCATGTATGTATAGAAGTATACGTGTTCTCACAAACCTCCTGAAAGGTCAGCTGTGACTGACCTGGCAAAGGACTTGAAAACTGTAAAAGCTCAGTTGCAAGAGGGTACTTTGTCCTTCTGCTTCACTCCCTGCCCCCTCCAGCTGTAGCATTCCTAGGGCCCAGGGTCCTGCCTCCTCTGTGCCTTTCCTCTGAGTAACTGGTGTCTAATAATAGACCTCCACATGGAGCAGAGGCTGCTGCCTTCACTGCTGTTCACATCTGACCACTGGTGTGCTAGCTGGCACTCTTCTTTGCTGGCTCTGGTGTGGCAGCTGTCATAGGCTGATGCCATGTGGGCCTCAGTCCATAGGAAATGAATCCTTCCAGCAGCCCTATGAGCTGGGAAGTGCTCCTTCCTCAGTCTAGCTACCAGAAGAGATCTGAGGCAGCAAGACTTTGCTTGCAGCCAGACAGGATTCCTGCCTCACAGACATTGCCAGACAATAAATTCAATACATGTTTTAAGCCACAGAATTTGTGGTCATTTGTCACAGCCACAGATAACTAATACCCCCTGAGTACTAGTTTCCTGGGCTGTCACAACAAAGTACCACAAACTGGATACCTTAATACAACAGACATTTATTGTCTCACGGTTCTGAAGGCCAGACCTCAAATCAAGGTGTCTCTGAGCCACACTCTGTCCAAAGGCTCCACTGGAAGATACTTCCTGTGTCTCCAGTTTTGGGTGGCTGCTAGCAGTCCTGAGAATTGAATCTTGCCTTTATGATTAGATACCCTTTCCCCTGTGTGTCTCTATGTTGAAATTTTCCTCTTGTTAAAAGAACGCCAGTCATGGGAAGTAGGGCCCACCCTAATTCAGTATGCCCTTATTCTAACTTAAATCTGCAAAAACTTTCCTCAAATACGATCATATTGGCAAGTGCTGAGGACTAAGTCTTGGACATACTGTATCTTTCTGGAGAATACAGTTCAACATACTATATCTCCCGAATGAATGATCCAATGACAAAGTGAAAAATACCCCAAACAGTTATAATGAGGCAAGGGTGTCACAATGTTTCTGATAGTAGGAGGAGACACAGGTGAATGAGATAATCACTGAGAATTCAAAAGATAAATTTTCCAAAGAGGTGCTCCCAAACACGGCTGAGCATTAAACATCATTGGTGATGAGACATGCAAATTAACTTCAAAACAATAAGACAATTTCAGCCTTCCATATTAATAAGGGCGCCCTTCTCTTAAATTAATATAAAGTGCTAATGAGGATGTAGCAAAACAGTTCCTTTCCCTTCTGTAAAGACACATCAGGAGAATGCTCCAGACCCTTCGGTCTGCCTCCAGCTCAGCTCCCACTCAGGAACAGCCCAGGACTTTCAAACTATGACCAGTGCTCAGAAGATCCCAGAAAGCCCACAGCTGACACGAATGCCTGGGAAGTTCTCAAGAAAAATATGCTCTCCCACGTGATAAACTGGGCAGCTATTCAGAAATGTGTAGAATGCAATAATACCTTGCAAATGCTTATGCTTGGAGGTTAAATTTGATTTTTCAAAGTAGGATATGAAGTTAGATATCTCAAGTGTCCCAAACATGACAAACCTCAATACCAAAAAGACCAGAAGGAAATATACTAAATATTCCACACTGGCTGGCTTTCGCGAGGCTTATTCTAGTTGTTTGTTTTTACATCTTTTCACATTTTTTGACACTTTGTGAATTTTGCACATAGATCATGTAGATGAAAAATTGGAAAAACACACTTACTTTTCTTCTCTGATTGAAGGAAAGCGCTGGTGATTATAATGACCTAAATGTTTATAGGCCTTCTCCAGAATTTCGTTGACGTTCTCTGGTAAATCATTTCTGTCCAATTTTCTAAAATTAATTAAAACACTAAATGACAAAAAAATCCTCTCAAATTTATTAAAATTATGTTTTGTTTTATTTGTTTTGAGACAAGTTCTCCCTATGTAGTCCAGGCTGGGCTTGAACTGACTATGTAGCCCAGGCTGGCCTCGAACTCTTGTCAGTCCTCCTGCCTCAGCCTCCTGAGTTTTGGGGTTACAGGCCTGTCCCACCTATTAAAATTATTCTAGGGGAAACTCTGTGAAATCTATGAACCTGTGTGTTGCACTGAGCAAGGCTCTAACGCATCTCTCCTCCTAACTGTCCTATGATGTTCCAGGCAGTTTTCTTACCTCCTCGTTCCTCCTCCCTCCCAGGGGTTGCTCCTTCCTAATCACTGAAGGATGCACTCCAGGAAATGAGCACAGGCCTAGCTGCCAAGGTCAGCACTGTGCTGGGGCCCTGGCTGGGAACAGTTGGCTTCTCTCACTGTCCCAGGGCCTGGGGCTAGCTTTCCTCTCAGAAGTGTTCCCCTGAGCTCACAAACTCACCGAGGTCTTTTCACACCCCTCGGCAAACTCCTTGTGATCCCGTCACCTCCTGCAGCATCCAAACACATGACCTCCTCACCGGCCCTTACCCCGTGCACACAAACATGCTCTGATCCCCACCATCCTCATTTCCTCTAGTTACAAAGCAGGCCCCTTAAGTAAAACTTCTTACAAGACTCCTCTCTAGTCTCTGGGTACATTTCCTCTCCCTGTTTCACTGTGCTCACCCTCACCAAATTTTACCAGAGCTCTGGTCCTGTCTTGTTCAATCCACATGGTCAGTCTCAGCCTCATCTGTCATGGCTTGTGAGGAACACCTGACTCAGATGTGGCGACTTGCTTCACTTATAGAAGATTTCTTTTCCTGCTGGTGATCTCACAGGCCTCTCCTCATTAATGGGGAAAAGTAGGGCAAGGGTGGGGGGTGCTTTCAGAGCACCTCTCCTCTTGTGACCCTGGTTTCCTGCCTCCTCCAGGCCACCTCAGTTGGCTTCCAAACGCTGTCCACTGACACAGGGCATCCCCATGGAAGGGAGAGGTTTCCTGAGCTCATTCCTCCAAAAACTCAACCTTTGCTTTCTCTCAAAACTACTCACCCTTTTAGTGCATTAATGTGGAAAGAGACTGACAGGCTAATGGAATTTTTCTTTTCTTCTTTCAACTGAAGCTCACCCATTAATTCATGACGAACCTGTCATAAAATGGAACAGAATATTAATTTGCATTCAAATAATAAAAATTCGGAATTTGTGTCTAGATAGTATTTAATTCCTCTTCTAAAATTAATATTTTAATTAAAATTTATTTTCTCATTAATATTCATATTTCGTTTTTCTGATGTCACTTAAACTGATTTTTATACATAAAAATTAATAGCTGATGAACACTTTTGGGACACTGTACATAGTAATTACTTGTCTCTTTATAACTTTTCTGTTAATTTCTTTGAAAAACAAATGCAGAGGGCATCCCCATGGGGGACACATTGTTACTGTTTAAAAGAAATATTTGAACAATAACGATGAAGGCAAAAGTCTTTTTGTCAAAAGTAAATCTACGCATTCTTTCACATAGGATGAATCGCTAGTTCTTTTTATTGTTTCTTTTCATTTTGCTCTTGTATATGTATGATTTTTATCTCTCTCAGTTAATGGGCTTGTTCGTGGTCTCATGCAGTTTTCTGAACAGTGACTTTTAAGAAAATTACTTCCTGTGTGCTTTTTTTGTTTGTTTTTTTGTTTTTGTACTGAGAATCAAACTCAAGGCCTTGTGCTTGCCAGGCAGGCACTGCACCAAGCTGCATCCCCGACTCACGTATGTATTTTTAATGTCGTCAGTTTACCATAACTGAGAATATCTGTCGATACTTTTGTGGTACATGAGCTTTTATAAACGGCGCTGCAGTGGAGCAAAACTTGGCAGCTTCTTCCGTTTTTCCAGCTTGCAGATAACACTCAAGAAGTTCCCTGGATAATATAAAAAACAGTAGATATTAAACCTTGTTGAAATTGTTTTCTGTTCCAAATCCCAGGATATCATACTTTTGTGATTTTTATGGTTCACAAACTTTAAAAACAGTCCCTGGAAAGCTCCTTAAACCATAACCAGAGCCCATGGCTCACCGAGAAGGGCGAGCAGGAGCCAAGAAAACGCATTACCATAGACTACAGAACAGGAATTCTTGGCATTTTAATTACCTATGACATTTGAAAATGACATCTTAAAGAAAGATCACATCTATATTTACTTTCTTGTAAAGATTTTCCAATTAGGACCCCCATGGCACAACAGGAATTCTCATTGTCAGTATCCACCCAGTCACTGTCCTCACAGAGTGGCCCAAGACACAGAAACTCTGGCAGGTCCCCTTTTAGTCCAGGAGGTACAATGACCAAGCTTTTGGTGACAGACCCACCCGGCACTGACCCACAGAGTACTGCATGGCTGCCTGAACTCCTGGATATGGTGCTTACTTGGTTTAACTATTTGCTAAAACATCCACCTCATTAAGAGTTTACTGCACTAAGATTTTAAAATCATGAGCCAGAACTAGTGATGGGTTCTTTGCATCTTAATATATTTCTCTGTCATCAGTTGAAATGTCAACGGTAATAACCATCCATAGATTCTAAAAACAACCTTCCAACAAGATACAAAGTCAATCCTAACTATGAAAGATAAAGCAAGTGATATACAGCCTGGTGACACAAAAGTGTAACCCAGAGAGGAGAGGACACCTTAGGGACCCTGGCCCAGCACCCCAAGGGTGGACACAGCACTCACAACATCAGCTCAGCCCGCCATTCCTTGTCTTCTTCCTCCGTCTGATTTAACACACTGACGATTTGGGAGAGGCTGGGGATCACAAGGTGGTGACAACCAGGCTTGAGAAATGGCCTCACCATGTGCCAGTAGAGTACTGAGGCATTGTACACCAGAAAGTAGTACCTGTGACCAGGGAGAGGAGGTCAGTAAGGGGCTCCCCTGTTCCCGGGTCCCTCGCAATTGTTTCACTGTCTTTGGCAGATGGTGGCAGCCCTGCCAATAGTGCTTTCTCCCAGTCTGCATGTGCGCCAGGATGCATAGACATTCCTGGATGGCCCTGCTCCATACCAAATGGGTCTCCAGTTCAGTTCAGCAATGATGACATGGCCATAGCTCCTGAGTTCAGACCAAGCTCCTTTCATTCAGCTATCCCACAAATGGATCAGCACCCCATGAAAATGTACCAGTGAACAAGGGAGGGAGGGGTATGGAAGGTTTCCTGGAGAAGATGACATCCTACTATGGCTAAAACATGACCAGGAGTTTGCAAGAAGCTAAGTGATAGGAAAGAACCTCAGGCAGATAGAGTAGAAAGGAACATTTGGGGAACAAGGTTCCCATTTGAGCATAGCAGTGAAGTTAGGGGGCTGGAGACATGAACAAAGTCATCTCTTAAGTGTCTGGGCTTCCCTTGAAGGGGCAGGGCACCACCTGAAGGATTTAAGTAGGGGAGCCACTGGGCTTTCTTACTCTAGGTCTGTTCTCTGGAGTGGATAGCTCTGCCCCATGGGGCCTCAGGTGCAGGATGGCATCTTACTGCTGACCACTGGACAGTCCAGTGCTGCTCAAGACCCAGGAAGGAGGAAGGACATCAGGGTGGCCAGCAGCCATATAAGTCTGGCCCTTGGAGGATTTTTCTCTGGGCCACAGCTCCTCCAAGGGAAAGAGGGAAGGGCAGGTGCCACAAGCAGATTACTCTGGCTGAAAGAGTCCTTTCCTGCTGTCTCACTGGTGTCTTGTCATGCTAGAAAAAAACTTATCCTCTCCCTTTTACTCCTCTTCCTAATGCTTCCTCTGATTGACTCTTGTCTCAATCAGTGGGACCACTTGGGTTGTTTCCCCCTCCCCCAACACCAGCCAGGCAGCTCCCAAATGACACCCATGCCACTTTCTAAAGGTGTCTCTGACAACCTTCTCAAGAGCCTGTCACCCACAGTCTTCTGGTGGCCCTAAAACCCCTACAGCAGAGCATTAATTGGGTTTTTCCCCAGGTTGCTCGGATTCCCTGACTCATTATGTGGGATGTGGCTCCTTTTGGAGATACCCCTTGTTTTTAGGATCTCTGTTTCAGGTCAGGTCCCTCATCCCTCTGTTTCCATGGAGGGAGGCTCTGTGGATCTGGGCCCTGTATCCTTAGCACCTACATGAAATGTGGCCAGAAAGGACCATCAGACAAGCGGTAGATACTGGAGGAAGGAAGGAATGAACATTGGATTTATAGTGAAAGCACCTTCAAATGATGTTTCCCATAAAACACCTGCTATGCTAATATCAGCTTGTGTGCAAGTCTAATCATGTCAGTACTCATATTTGTTATACTCAGCTTTAACTGAGTAGAGAAACTGAGTTGGAGTTTCAGTGAATCATTTGTACAGATGCAGGTGTCTTGGCTCAGACAGCCCTCCAGGGTGGTGGGCAGCAACCTGAGGAAGCCAAGGGCATGGTCCCCTCATACTGGAGATGTGGACTCTTCAAGACTGGGAGTAGGATCCTAGGGTACAGGTCAGAAAGCAGGTGCGTAGAAAAAACAGATTCTGACAATCATGAAAACTGTGGAAGAAGATGCAGTGCTATGGAAACTTTGTATGTATGGCCCAGTTCTCCATGATAACGAGGTGAGCTTATTGTCATAAGCTAATTAAAAACACAAAATGAAAACAAGGGGGAAACCTTGTGCAGCCAAATCAATTGGACCATTCAGTAAGTTTTGGCCCTAAGGTCTTTTATACAGTCATTTAGGAATAGACAATTCAGGATGCCTACCTCGGTTCTCCTTTTGCAAAGTTTATAGCCTTCATGTACTGAGTCACACAATGTTCAAATTCTTCCTAAAACAATATGGAGAATGTGTAATTAAATTGAATTTGCCACTGAAGTACCCATTGCTACTCATGGTCACTGCCATAAACTCTCTCACTGAGACTGACTGGCATCTGGGTCAATGCACGGTTGGGGTGCAAGACTGGGCTTCATCAGAAAACACAGCCGCCTGCGTTTCAGGATGCTCAGCTGCCCCAGGTTTCCTTTACCCAGCTCAGAAACAACTGCAGGTGCACAAGACCATGACACTACCACCCAAAGGTCAAAGGGTCATAATGCTCATGTCGTATACCTGACAAGCAGTGAGTGACCTGAGGAAAAAGCATAAACAGGAAACGGGATGATTTCATATCACTGTGAAAATGAATTTGGCTACTTAACTCCTTTTGCTGAACACTATTTTAAAGCTGATCTAGGCTGCCCTTTGGAGGCAGGAGAATCTGAAGGCTGAGAAGTAGGGGCTTCAGCATGCTCACCAGGTTGTTCGAGGACTTCGGGGCACACAACTGGGCCCTGCACAGGTGCGCCCGGCCCAGAAACTGGGTGACTGGCCCTTTCACCTTGAAGTACATCTGGATGCAGTCCTCGCTCATCTCTGGCTGTCCCATCTGCAAGACAACATGCCTGCAAGAGCTGGAAAGATGCTGTCTGGATGGAGCAGCCTTGAGGACTGGCTGGGGTGCACTCAAGAAGGATGACCCACCCACTCATCCTCCAACCAACGTTTGGGCCCAGAAACCCCAGGGATCTGGCAGCCCTCCCTGGTCTCGGTCTGTCCAGGCCGCCTGACCAGTCACCTTGAGCGCCTGTTCAGCACAGAGTACAAACAAGTCGGGACTGAAGCTTTCTGAGGGGTCGAACTCTGACTTTCCCAGGTTGGCCGACTTGATTAGCTCGTAGGCTCGCTTCAGAGAATCAGCATCTGTTGAGCAAGGGGCGACAGAAGACTTCGAGGTCTGGAGAGATAGTTGTTCGCGCTGAGACCTTCCGTGGCCCATGGGCCTGCCCCGGAGACCAGCGGCCCAAGCCACCCACACTTGCACTCCAGGACCGGGCTCCCAGGGCCCTCCCACCTCAGAACTCGGACCTGCAATGGTCTCGGCCAGCTAGCAGGAAGGCCCTGGGTTCACCTCTGCTCGCGCCAATTCCGAGTTCAAGGCCTCCAACGGCTGGTCTCAAAGGAGCAGCCAGGAGCAGCAGACCCTGGGACGCCCCCTCTTTTGGGAGTCTGGGGTACTGGGTCCCCAGGTCTCCCAAGGACGGGGATTCTGGGTCTTCCAGCGGCGGGTCTGCGGTCCCGGGCTCACCTTCGTGGCTCTCCGCGCGGGCCAGCTCCTGTGTGATGACCAGGTCCATGGCGTCGGCGGTCCGTGCGGTCTCGCCGGTCTGAAGCTGCCTTGGTAGCAACTGGCGGTTGCCTAGCGACCGGGAGGTACAAGCGGCCGCTGGTGGGCGGGGCCACACTGGTTGGCTACTCCTGGTTGCAAGGGGGGCGGGAGCTTGGCGGTGGGCGAGCCGAAGGAAGAGGAGGGCGGGGACATGGGCGGGGATGTGGGCGGGGACGTGGGCAGGGTTGGGGACTGGTAAGGAATAGTCACTGGAAGATGCAGGGGTAAGTAAGGAAGAGAAGGTCGGAAAAGAAACAATGCATAATTTGTTCTACAAGTTTGGTTCTTCATGAGGAGGCAAGAGACTGGACAGCCTTTGGGGTCTAGAGAAAGTTTACTTTTTTTTGTTGTTTTTGAGGTACTGTGGGTTGGATTTAGGATTTTGCACATAGTAGGGAAATACTCTACCACTGAGCTGCATCCCCAGCCCTTTTTACTTTTTGAGACGCAGTCTTGTCACATTGCCTGGGTGGTCTCAACCTTGAGATCCGCCTGCCTCGGCTTCCCTAGTGACTGGGATTACAGGAATGGCCTGTAAGTGCCTGTGGAGAGGGCTTACTTTTAAAGGTATCAAGTCAAGTTAAACATGCACCTGCCCCATGATCCAGAGATTTTCCTCTTGGGCGCTTGCTCTTATTCTGAAATGAGTGCATAGATCTACCGAAAGACTTGTCCCAGGGTGTTTATAGGTGGTGCTTTATTCATGAGAGCCTCAATGTAGAAATAACTCTCATATCCAACAAGAATCACGTGTTGGAGCAGTCCTGCTATGAACTACTGCTGGCAATGAGAATGAATGAAGCACGACACACAGCAACAGTGGTGGTAGAGCTGAGGTCTCCTCAAGACTGGGAGTTGTGACCCTGAAGAAGTGTCCAGGACTGAAGGGTCATCGCAGGCAGGGTTTGGGCCATGTTGGACACAGAAGCCTCCCTGGAGGGAGAGGGGCATGGATGGGGAGAAAGTGAGATGTCAGCCAGCAGGGGGACAGTCCCTGGAGAGGACTGTGCTGGAAGGACTGGGAGGAGCACAGAGAGGGGAGCTGGGGTCAGCTGTAGGCAGGGATGTGGCCCAGTAGCAGTGGGGATTAGAAGGCACAGAGCTTGAGTCGCCAAGACAGGACAGCTATGACCTGGCTCCAGAGGAAGTAAATGTCTTGGACCATCTAAAAATCATTTGCTGAGGGTCGGGTTAGCAGCAGCAAGTCTCTCTTAACCTTGCCTCAAAGGCTTCAGGGAAATCTGCTCCTTGGAGCAGAGAAGGCCTGCTCTTCTCGTACTGTCTTCTCCCCCTTTCCTTTCTCAGGATTTTGGCAGGGTGAACCGTGACCAGACTCCCTGCCAGTCTCATAGTCAGGTGTTTCCAGGTGCCTGAGTTCTGGCCAATACAGTAAAAGGAAGTGATTTCAGGGTCATTTTTAAAAAGAAAAAGCATCACCTTCACTGGCCCTTCCTGTTATTTGATGGCAGAAATGTGGCCACAATGACTGGAGCTTGAGTAACGATTTTATGCTACAAGGTAGAAACTGCCTGTGCTGGGAACAAAGGAACCTAGGTCCCTCACCTTGTTATGGGGGAGCTGTTCAACTCTGAATAGCCTTATGTGAGAAAGAATAAACTTCTCTCTTGTTAAAGCCATGGTTGCTTTATATTTTCTGGGACATTTCTGTCTTAGTTACTTTTTTCTTATTGCTAAGACAAGGAACACCCAAAGTTAAAAGAGGAAAGGTTTATTTCAGCTCACAGTTTATAGAGCCCATAATTTGCTGACTCCAAGGCAGGGTGGCATGGCAGACAGGTAACACAGGGGAGAAACAGTTCATAGTGGGCAGAAGGTAGCAAAGCAAACAATGAGCTACAAGTAGCTAGCATCAATCCTTTTCGTCCCTTATATTGTATCAAGGCTACCCAGACTTAGGGCAGATAGCACTCACATCCTTAATTCTAACTTTGCACTACAAATCAATCACACACTCTTAGATCCAGTCATCTCTGAAAAACCCCACCTATGACCACATGAGGCTTTGGGGATACATAAAACACAAGCCATAACAACTTCCAACTGGTATCCTTACCAAGGGTTCAATGGAAAGGCGTTCCCAGGGAAATGAGAAAGGTCACCGCTCTGCCAGTTAGAAAAAGGATGCAAATACAGAGCGCTGGAGTGTAAGTGGGCAGATCTCTGACGAGGATTATGTCATTGTTTTCTTAGATACATCTTTTTAAAGAAAGCATGATATGATATATGCATGTATATGACATGCACAGGCTGCATGTACAGCTCCTTGCATCTATAATAGAGCTATGTACTGATAAACCCATTACAAGTTAAAACTATCATTCATCAAGATGCACTGAACAATTCCTGGTACAAAAAAAGAAAAAAAGAAAAGCAAAGATGCACATAACAGACCTACTGAACTTGTCTACCAAGAGTGGCAGCAGCATGCTCTTGTCTACCCTTGCAGTGGCTGGGTGCCTGGAGGCTGTGGTCTGCCACCACTGCCCAGCATCACAAAAGTGTTGCAGTACATGGCATTAGCCAGTGAAAAGTTAAAAACTCATCATTTGAAGTATGGCATCCACTAAATACATACTGCTTTCACATCTTTATAAGATTGAGAAATCCTATGAACTATCTCTATATGGATGTATAATTTTAAAAAAAAGTTCTGCCTTGATATAATTTTGAAGCATAAACATCATATTTTTCTCGGAATCCTGGAGCAGTGTACCATCCTGAAAGGTTAAAGCCTCAAATCTCTGATAAATTAGCCATCTATTTGTTTTCAAGGACAGCTCTTAAATGTGTCTTTGTTTATTCATAAAGATTTCAGTACCATGTGTATAGCAGTGATAAAATATTTACTCTCTCTAAGAAAGTTCCTCCTAGAAATTATGGAATAAGAGATTTTCTAAATCCAAGAGCATCAAATATTAAAGCTCATTTTTCTGGTAATATAGTAGCCATAAATATCAAGAATTCAGCACAGAGTCATTTTTCTTGCTAGATGGTATTTCATTTTGCAAAGACAATTCAGGTCAGTCCCAGCTTGCTCTTTTGCTTGCTGGTGAATCAAGTATGGAAATTGTGGGGTACAGTGTGCTTCCCAGAAACTCCACACCCCTACTTTCAGATGCTTCACCCTGTCCCCCATCTGCATCCCAAAGCAGGAGCAGTGTAATAGTCTCCCTAGGTAACTCCACAATACCCCAGTGCTCAGGGTCACCCTGAAGGGGTCCCCATCATCTGGATTGTTCCTCTTGCACCTCTCAGGCCTTCAGATGCACCTGCATCTGTCTGGAGCAGGAATTTCTGAATACCCACACTGCCTGTCCCACAAAGCAACATTTGGGTCATCATCTAAAAAGGAAGAAACTCACCAAAAGTAAGGGGCTTTCCTACAGAGATAAGGAATCCTCCAGTTCTCTCTGGACAACACTGGGTGTCCTATAAATCAATTCAATTTTGCCAATATCT
>RJWT010031979.1:0-14235 GCA_004365215.1 Cuniculus paca | reverse complement strand
AAGAAAAGACCATATAAGGCTGGGGATTTAGCTCAGTGGTGCAAACACCTTCCTGGCAAGCATGAGGTTGTGAGTTCGATCCCTGGTACAGAAAACACACATACACACACACACACACACAAAAACCATGATAAAGAATAGAACATACAAAAAATTGAAACCCAGTAACAATACATATGATACATGATATGGATACATTGCTGGGTATTCATGTTCACTCTAAATAGGAACTTTATATGCAGAGTTTTGCCATGGAAGAGCTCAATCTATGATAAAAGTTATCAGAAAAATGGCAAAGTAATGTTTTCAAATCTTTTTTGCTACTTTCATAGGAATTGGAACTTTTCCATCTGTTTAGCTTGTACTCAAAGTCAAAAAATAGTTTAGAGTTCTAGTCTTATTTGTTACTGCTGAGTTTCTTTAATTATTAATTCCCTTATTTGTTCTTTGCCTTTTAAGTTTGGTGTAAAATCTGCTTCACAATGATGGAGGTCCTTTGTACCGCTGCCTGGAACAATCTGCTCATCTTCTTAGGTAGTAAGTGACAGAACACACTGGTAGCTTTACCACTGTGATTCTCTTCAGTATCTCCTTCCTTGGGCTTCCTTTACTATGGCAGGTATTGTGGACATCTCTTATTGCCCCTTAATGCAGCACGAATTGTTATTATTTTAGACTTATCCCTTTTTACAAGACCCATCTCTCTTTCTAGCTCTTCAGCTACTTTCCATCTTGTTCCACTGAAATTTAATTTCTATGTGGAGAGCCAGAAAGAAGCACTAATTTCAGGGAGAGTACAAAGTGGGATACTATCTAAAGCAGAAAGACTTGAGATATATACATCTTAAATACTATGCCTTTATCCCAAGGGAAAGTTCTGCTTTAAAAACTTTTTTCTTAAAGACAAAAGTTTAAAGATGTAAGAGCTGGTTTAGTTAAATTCACAAAAACTACCAAACACCTATCTCAAAATATCGGTAGTTCATTGCCTTAGCCCTATGTAGATTTTCAAGTCCCTTCTCCTGAGCACAAAAATACTAATTCCTTAAGGTCAGAAATGTTCTACTAGGCAGGCTCAATACATAACCACTACCTACAAGGGAATTTACAGGTTTATTTTGCCTCAAAAATCTCAACTTCATCCACAGAATTTTAAAATTTAAAACTCAGCTTAGTGTTTTTTAAATTTTTATTATGTCATACTGATTTAATTCATTCATATTACAATCACTAATTCCTAATATTACTGAAATTGTTAATCTCCAAAATACCCAGTACCCATTTCCTGCTACCAAACATTACTTCATAAATTTGTTGTAAGCATCTGAAATCTTTAAAATCAAATTTCAACTTGCCATAAACACTGAAAACTGCAATTATAAATACTAAGTATATATGAGATTAAATACAGATGCCTTGAAACAAAGATTGCCAAAATTTTGCTTAGCCTATATGTATTTTTTTTCTTACCTGGAAGGAGCTACCCCCACTATATTGGGGCCTAATCCTCTGAACAAGGAACGGGGCCCTTCTTTTTCCAAGATCACCCTGAAAGAGAAAAAAAAATTTACAAAGAAATGTTTCTCAAAGTATGGTACTTTATTTACTTTGCACAATAAAGATTAAGACAAAATCTCACATTTGTACTAGAATATATTTTCCTAGCCATTTTCCATACTTATAAAAATCTGTTTTTTCATGACATAGCATAATGTATTAAAGATTTACTATGATAAAAAAAAACTGTTCAAAATCTTTTCTAAAAGATTAAAGACATCACTATACATATTTCTATACTGATTTTTGTATGATCATGCTATTATCTCTAATTGTCTCAATTTTATTATCCTTACCAGCTAATTCAATTTTCAGTCAAAAACATTAATTCCTTCCTAGCTTTGAGGCCTTTTACTTCATATTAGAGAGCATTCTTAGTACTATAGTATTACAGTATTGCGTCATCCAATGATTTCAGTGAAACACTACAGCAAAAATCTATTGCCCTAACATTCTTCAATATACTAGAACTTACCATTTCTTCTTTCGGTCAGTTAAAATTCACTATACTATTTACTGTATTGCTATAAAGAGCTCTTTATGACTAGGCAGAGAAGAGAGAGATAGAAAGCAAAAGACCACTAACACTGAAAAATCTGTTGTCCAGTTGTGGAAAAAAAGATGTTTATTGAAACAATTTAACAAACCATATTAGTAAGCAAATATTGCACAAGCTAGATTCTCCCAAAGACAGAGACATGTTTTAGTATCAGAATGCTTTCTGAGAGGTAAGCTATTCAACAGTTTCACAGGTGGGATACAAGAGAATGGAGAAGAGGGGTATTTTTATTTCCTAGTTTAATAGACCAGGTAGGCCAAATGATTCTCAAACATTCATATGGTTAAGAAAGGTCTTTGATCACAATGGTTAAATATTTGAAAGGCATAGGTGAGGGATCAGTCGTCTCACTATGAAACCCAGTGCTGGTAATGGACTTAAAAAGTAACTTCATTCATCCTAATTCTAGCAATAAATAAGGAAAAACAGTATCGCCTCCTTGGGTTACTGTGAGGGTTAAATATATAATGAACTCAAAATAGGGCCTGAAAAACTAAGGAACTAAAACGGGGCCCAAAGGGGATTTTTAAAGTTTTTGTGGAGAAGAGAAAGCAAAACTATTAAAAACTAGAACAAAAATGTATCATAGAGGTCAAAGGAAGAATTTTACAAAATCTAATCAGTAGTCATTAATATCAAAAGCATGATAGTAAAATCCTTTTTCTTTCATTAATCATATTGAAGTATTTATAATGACAGCATTTTCATTCAAAATTGTTAACAATTTATTCCACCTATTCAGGTGCTTAGGTAACCATGTTTGAAAGAAGTGTGATGAAATCTCGGTAGTGAAGGTAAACACACTAGCTAAGTTTATTTTCTACAAAATAAACACTACTGAACTAAGTTCAAATAGATTAAGTTCAATTGAGCTGATAAAGCAGACACAAGTTATTTAATCATATACACAAGTTTGAACATGTAAAATCCTATTCTAGTAGTTTTGAAAACTTCAAATCTAATTGCAACTAGAGAAATATAGGAAAATGTAAAAGCAAATCTTTTCAAGCTATCAGAAAATGTAAACACCCACTGAATAGCATTTTAAAGTCAATACAATTCTGTTTCAAATTAAGTTTAGGTTATATAAAAACTGCAGACTGCAATTATTAAACGTAATTAGTTGCGCAAGTACTCAGAAAACTGAAAACAGAGTTAGCATTGGCATTATCTCATTTCAAAAAGAAATGAACAATCCAAAATTAAATACCTACAGCAGCTTGGGAAATTTATTGGAGAACTGTAGAAAAATACAGTATTCTATATATACATGATTTGGAAATAATATTACATTTTGCATTAGTCATCTAATGATTCTATTCTATTATGGATTACCATTTCTAATGAATATAATTCAGACTAACCTCTGTCATAAGATTTCTAAGAACCTTTTTAAATGGGGCAGAACATAAACAAACGTGGGAATCAGTACGGTAAACTAAATCAAAAGAACAACAGAAACCCATGAATGTAGTACTCTCACTTTAGGCAATGGAGGGGTCCAGGAGACACTATTCGGTTAACACTGGCTCCGGCCATGGTGTTCAGTTGAACTTCAGAGATATAAAGTGTCACAGAAGACGACTGCAGCCGTGTTTTGACAACTTCCAGTGGACATGTCAGAATAGCTCCCACTGTGCCACCACATCTACAAAGAAATGAGAACACAACTTATCTCTTTAATTAGTGAGTTAGTACACAGGCCCAGAGCTATAACCTGTGTGGTCACCTGAAGCTCTGCCAACTTAAAACTTTGAATGATTTTAGAAGACTATATACATTTCAAAAGTTTCATTTATTTGCATACAATTACCTATGGCTGCTAAAAACGACAGCTTAATAACATCAACCCAGCAAATTAGTTTAATTAGTTCTGTTAAAACCACTTTTTTAAGTATATCCTGTCATTCGAATTTCTATCCTTTTAAAACTCAAGAAATGGTCTTCTCAGTGAAGAATGAAATCACTGACAGATAACCATATTTACTTGTAGGATATTCTGGAAATGGCAAAACTCGGGAGGAAAATTGGCAGAAAAAATTTCAATCAATGAGACAAATAAGAGAAAGAAGCTGAAAGAGAACGAAAGGCTCACAAAGGGAAATACATACCAAAAAGAAGCAAACAGTTTTACCCTGAAAAATTCCCAAGAAGCCTGATGACTAAGGGCACCAACTACTCAAGGAGATAAAGCAAAGAATTAAACATGTGACAGGCTAATGGGCTGCACAGCAAAGGTAAGATGCCCCAGTGAATATATGCTCTACACACACACAAGTGCATATACATATGCACACATATGATAAGTAAGACTATGTTTCTGGGCAGAAGCCTAATTCTCTGAAGAACTTGAACTCAAAAACTGTCTCAGCCTTGGCTTTAACAAGTACATTCAATACAAAAAACAAACAAAAAACTTCCTCCACATTACGACGCATTACTGTAATCTTTTAAAGTACTGTAGATAAGACTTCATCAACTCCCAGAATGAAAGAACAAATGATCACACATAAAGGAAAATAATCAGAATAGCATCAGATTTCTCAACAACTGCAGAACATTATTTATCCTAGAATTCTATACGAGCCAAACTGGAAAACAGACTAGACAAAGTACTCAAAAAAATGTCTCACTTTGTACACCTTTCTTACACATTAACTGAAACCAAACCAAATTACCAGATAAAATACTTACCAAAAAAAAAAATTACACCTGCAGACAAAGACATATTTAAGAAAGCGTCCACCTTGTGCCATTTTCTTACACAGCTAACTAAAAACCAAACCGAACTATAAAGCAGATAAACTACACCTATGCACAAATATTCAAGAAAGTTTCCACACTGTATTCTTTTCTTACACAGTTAAGAAAGTATTCCACAAATTAAAGCAGCACCCTAAAAAAAAAGGATAAGACTGAGTGCAGGAACAGAATAATCCAGGGGAGAGAGAAAGTAACCTTAAATGAAAAGTGAAATGCCGAGCTTAAAAAATAATCACTCTGAAGGGCTGGGGATCTAGCTCAGTGGCCTAAGCACCTGCCTGGCAAGCGCAAGGTCGAGAGTTCAATCTCCGGTGCTTCAAAAAAAAAAAAAATCAATCTGGATGGGATTAGAATATTAGAGTTGAGAAGGACAAGATCTCTAGGAAAAAAAACAAACCTGATAAATATACTGACCAAATGAAAATATTCAAGAAAAGTATTTACATAATTAAGAAAAAATCTGATTAGCAAATACTAAGGGGGAGAAAAATGAAGTAATTCAAAACAAAAAAGGTCAGCATAAGCCGGGCCTGGTGGCGTATGCCTGTAATCCCAGCACTTGGGAGGCTGAGACTGGAAGATCGTTGCAAGTTCAAGACCAGCCTGCGCTACAAAGTGAGCTCAAGGTCAGCCTGAAAGGCATAGTGAGACCCCGTCTCAAAAAGACAAGCACTGGGGATTTTGCCCAGTGGCCTAAATGCCTCCCTGGCAAGCACAAGGTCATGAGTTTGATCGCCAATGCCGCCAAAAAAAAAAAGAAAAAAAAAAAGGTCAGCATAATACATAACTTAGCTGTTCAATGAACAATATATTGTCATAAGGTAAACACTAATAGAAAATTGAGTTATAAATATATGTATTATTGGAAAGGGTTGAAAGAAAGGAAAATGGGAAGTGGTACAGTATAACTAAAGCCTCACCTACAAGAATAAAAATTTATTAAACATACATGAATTTGAAAAAGCAATAGAAGTACGCAACAGAATTCCAAAAGAAATAGGTAAGAGTGGTTATACATTTCCAACAGGAAGAAATGGGGGAAAGAATGCTGATTTTTATCTTTCAGCAGTCTTTTCTTTTTGTCACGTGCATACATCTATATTTACCAAAGTACTGCAATATTAATTAAAAAAAAATACCACAAGTTTTAAACTGGTAAATATGTCAATGATGTTTCTGGTGTGCAATGAATTCCATGAAAAAAAAAAGTGTACTGTGTGTGTAATTTAGAACTTCGAAATACAATCTAGAATCTCAATCTCCTCTTGCTGCATCTACTCTGGCTGAAGTCATTATTACAGTATCTTACTGACTAGGAATGGAAAGGGAAATTTTGTTCTGTACTATTAATATATAGTGTACCTTAAGCGACTTGTGAGTAAATGTATTTTCAGGGGCTGGTCAATTAAATGCAGAAGATTAAAGAAATGTGCTACGTACTGAAAGGTAGGGACAATGCATTCTCAGGTTTATAAGTAATGGATGGGAACAAAACTAAAACATGGTACATTTAAGTCTATAAGATGTGGATAACAATTACTCTAAGCCAAGCAAGCGATAAAACAATTAATGGAAAAGACTAGAAATTACTTTAGTCTTTTTCTACTCCATGACAAAGTTTCATAGCAATGAATAATAATTTAAGTATTTTATTTAATTAATTTATTTATTTATTTTTTGGTAGCAGGAATCAACTCACGACTTCATGCTTGCCCAGCTAGTGCTGGGCTGCTGAGCTAAATCCTAGGCTCCTAATTTAAGTAATACTTAAATAAGAAAGCTTCACAAACATCTACTTGAATAAGCATGTTTTAAAAAAATTAGCAAGATACAATTATGCAGAATGTACTAAGGCTGGAAAGACTCTAGAATCAGTAGGGGGAAGAATATGGAATCAAGACTAGCTGAAAAAGCATATAATTAGGTAAGAATACTGCTTCTGAAGGCTAACAATCCTCAATTGGAACAGTGATAAAATGCTGCTTCTACTTACTGCTTATTACACATAAAGTTAAACCTTTGGCCGTGCCAGCAGTCTAGTAGCTATTTAAGTACTTGACCCACCTGTTGACTAAGCGACAAGAAGTTTCTTAAGAGTGGAGTTTTCTGTTTGTTCAAGTCAGGGACAGTGTAACCAAGAACTATTTTAAAAATAAAAACAAAAACAAAAAAAACCATAAAAAATTCCTTGCATACACATCTCGTAAGGAGGAAATGCCTCTTTGCTGGGGCCCTCAAAGTGCTCTCCCACACAAGCTGTAGCAGCACAGGGATGAGCAGAAGGGGTGGGGGGATGGGAAAGGGGAAAGAGAAATATTCAATCCTATTATTTTAGTTTACTGCCTTAATTTGTGGAATACTTCTTTTACTTTGCAGTGCTAAGAAGAGTACAAGGTAGGAGCACAAAAAGTATTAAAATATGTTAAGTACAGGTACCAACTCCATGATGAATGTAATCATTATGCAATGCAAACATGTAGTAATAACAAATAAAGATTTGAAAAAAAGAACATGGTAAATATGAACAGCAAGCAGATCAATCTCAATCATGATGCCAACAGTCATCAACCCCTAAGTCAGTTGCATAGACCTACAACCATACTAGCTAGAAAGTCCCAAACTGCTGAAACACTAAATTCAGTTCATCTGCCTTTAAAAGGATATTATGAGTTGTCTAAATGTTCCCCCAAAGCAGTCATACATGGGGCTTTTTCAGAGGTGGCTGTATCTAGAGTGTGTGATGCTGGGATTAAGGGTGTGTGATTACTAAATCAGTCTACTGACTGGTTTGGCACAGCCTTAATCCTGGTAGCCTAGACAAAGTATAAATGGGGCAGAAAGCAGCTGTTAAGGTTGCCTGCTTGCTTTGCGACCTTCTGCCTGCCGTGAACTGTTTCTCCTCTGTGATGCCTCTGTGCCTCCCCACCCTGCCTTAAGAGTTAAACCTTACCTTCCTTAACTTGTGACGTTGGGTATTCTGTCTCAGCAATGAGAAAAGAAACTAAGACACTAAGCATACCAAAGGGAAAACCTAAAACACCTCAGGATTCTGTGATGCTGAGGGAGGGTCATGGAAAATAATGGATTCCAAGACTGATATTCAGACCTATGTCCTCAATTTTCATCTTTTATATACATATTTAAATAGGAAATTTATTTTTTAACAAGCATGTAATTTAAAAGTGGGCAAAATGTTTTCTTATTAGATCCACTATATTGGAAAGGGGCGTGTATAAACTAAAAGCCACTTTGGAATTTGTTTTCATTAACTTTAAGCAAAATCTATTTTATCAGACAATCGCAGCTTTCAGCTTTGTAAAGGAAAAATGAAGGCTGAAATATTGTCTTTCAAGTAATACTTAACTGTAATTTACTAACCAGGGCATTAGTTGTCATAGTTACTTCCCTCATCGAGACAAAATGCGCAATACCTGAAACTTAAGGGAGGTTTATTTTGGTTCACGTTTCAGCTCATAGTCTGACCCAAGTCATGGGTGGCTCCAAGGCAGGTGGCATGGCACAGGAGCATGGCAGAGGAACAGCCGCTCCCCTCATGGTAGCCAGGAAGCAGAGCAGATCCAGCCTTCCAGGTCACGCCCCCAGTGACTACCTTTTCAAACCAAAAGTTAAATCTAACAGTTAACAGCTCTCAGTCTCTTAAATGACGGCAACCTTCACTTGTTCTGAGGCACTATATATCTGTTCTATTTGGATTTCAGAACACATTTTCTTGCTCACTACTCAGTCTGTTTTGCAGGTTTCTCCTTTTTTCTGATCTCTTAACTGGAGTCCTCAAAGGTTAGTCCTTAGAGTCAGTTCTCTATTATTTGACTGCAATACATGAGAAGGTATGGACAGCTATCTTGAAGAAAACAAGAGACATTATGGTAACCATTGGTGATTCCTTACTGTCTGGTTTGAAAGGCTTAATGCTTTCATTCTTTTGCTCCAATTGGTGTTATACTATTCAGTTTTGTTTTAATTTATTGTGTGTGAAGGTATGAACAACTATTTCAAAGAAAACAAGAGACACGATGGTAGCCATTGTTGATTTCTTGTTGTCTTGTTTTGAAGTCCTATATTGCTTGCATTGTTCTGCTCTGATCTGCTTTGTTTTGTTCTACTACGTTTTGTTTTGTTGTTTTATTATCTTAAAAAAAAAAAAAGGTTAGTCCTTGGTCCTCTTCTTTCTATATTCCCTTAATGGTATTACCTGGCCAGGCTTACTGCCCTTTCTATGCTCCAAATATGTATCTCTAGTCCAGACCTTTCTTGGACATCACACTAATATATCCAACCACCTCAAAAAATGCCTTCTTGACCTTGTTACTTCTCAAACTTACCACAACTCAATCTGAACTTTCGATCTTTCCCTAACCTAAACCCACTCTGTCTACAATCTTATCTACCACAGTTGATAACAATTTCATCCTTCTGGGTGCCCAAAGAACTCGTTATTCTTACATGTTGTTCTTGTACTCTACATTCATTATGTTATAAATCTTACTGTCTCTATCTCTGAAATAAAACTAGAATTCAACCATTTCTCACAACGCCCACTACCTCCAACTTAGTATTACTGCTAATTTGGATTGCTAAATCACCTCCTTACTTTTGCCCTTACCTCAGGTATAGTCTAACACAATAGAGAGAGCTAGCCTTTTAGGAGACCTTCAATGACTAGTCCCACTTCAACAGAAAAAGTATAAGTCCTTTAATGGTCTAATAATGGTCTACTTGTAGGGCTATACTTATATCCTTACCTTGTTTACTTTGTAGATCTTTTCGCTGCCTATTCCCTCTACACAGTTAATTCCCTCCCCTCTAGGCCTCTGTTCAAATATCATCCTCTCAATATGAATCTATCACTCTCTTCTGTTTAACTGGACTGAACTCCCACTACTCTGATGCTGTTCCACCTCATCCCATAGCATTTAACACCTTCTAATTAATGATACCATTTGCTTGACAAATCAGATAGTTGTATATATTCAATACCACATTAAAACTGAAAAAAGTTATAGGTTTTTGAAATATAATTGCAATGTACAATTTGAACCCATGCCAATAAATGCCAAAAAATTTTTCATCCTGTTACATTAAAATCCACTGGTCTAGTTTATACTAACAGATAATTTGATCATTTGAATAACAGGATAATAACAGATAAACAGATCATTTGAAAAATACTAATTCAGTGGGTTTGGGTTAGGATTCCGCATGTGGATACATTACACAAAATAATTTATACTTTCTTAACATCACTTAAAAGAAACATCTTTAGGTACTAAGAAACTATCACACTGGAGGTTGGGGGGAATTAGCTCAAGATTTCAAAAATTCTAATTTTTGCTTTATCTTAGGTAACAGATGCCTTCTAGTGGTTTTCTATAAAGCAATAGGCTCTCATTTTTTTGAGAAAAATGTTTTCCTTTAAGAATGGCTCACCATAAAAAAGGTTAGTTCAGCTTGCAAACTGAAACTGCAGGACTAAATTTGAGTGCTTTCTGCCTATTTCCCATTTTGCTACATACAATGTTAAGATGTATACTTGTAAGTTAAGAGATAATAAAATTACTGTTTTAGCCCTTGACAAGAGTAAAATGGGGGGCCAGGGACTTAGATCAGTGGCATAAGCGCCTGCCTGGCAAGCTCGAGGTCATGAGTTTGCTCCCTGGTACCAAAAAAAAAAGTGCCTTTCAATGGTCCTTTCTAAGTGCCTTGAGATGAAGAATACAATGATTATTAGTACAGTTCAGTGTAGCTGCCTTTACACACCATTACTTTATACCCTCACAAATGTCAATGAATTTGTGAAAAGGCAATTAATGTCTGTTCTTCTGAAAACAGTTTTAACATCTCAGACCACCAGAGGTTCTTTGGAGCTCTCAGGAGTCCCTGTTCCCACCTGTTGTGCTACACTAATCCACTTACAGGAAATGTTTCTTTGAGAGTACAGTATCAAAATAATCAACTTCTTAGTTTTCTAACTTATTAGTGAAAATGAAAAAAAAATTTTTTTTTTTGGTACCACGGATCAAACTCACCACCACGTGCTCGCCAGGTAGGTGCTTGTGCTGCTGAGCTAAATCCTTGGCATGAAAATGAAATTTTTAGAAGGGGAACAGGAGGATAACTAAATGTGGTCCTCCCAAATTCATACTATCATCTTCAGAGTGATAGGAGGAGATGCTAGGTTTTGGGGAGGTGATTAAGTAATAAAGGCAGAGCCTTAATATTTGGGATTAGTGTCCTTATAAAAGAACAGTCTACAAGTGTCTTAATGTTAGGCTTCTCAGGCTCTAGAACTGTCAGTAGTTTATAAGCTACCTGATTTATGTAATTTTGTTATAGCAGCCCAAATGGACACAGGAAGATGAGAGATAATAAACATCAAGGAAATGGGAATAGTGGGGGGGCATTACTGTGGAAATAAACATTATAATTACCCTTGTAAGTACTATTCTACAGCTAACCTGATCTTTACAGTAAAGCAGGTGAAATTTAACAATGAAAATCATCATAACATAGTTTCTTAGTAAGTAATTTAATAAATGAGTTCTACAATAGCATAAGAAAGTTTCTTAGATAATCTGCAATAGTAACTCTATTAAGCTCTCTAAGAACAGAAAAAAAATTTCCACTTAAAACTGTGCTGGGTGTGGTGGCGCATACCTGTAATCCCAGGACTAGAGGCTGAGGGAGGAGGATCACTGCAAGTTTGAAGCCAGCCTGGTGTACACTGTGAATGAGACTTCCGTTTCAAAATAACAAAACAAAACAAAACAAACTAAATGTTTACTGCTTCCATTTGAAATCTCTCTCCCTCAATAAAGAGACAATGACCTCAGCAGATTTAGCTGATACAATAATTAAAAGACAATTTGTAATTTTATCAAAATAGTAAAAAACACTACTGACATATAGTAGTAGAGGTACAGCTAAAACTAAATCATACCTACATCCTTTTTGTAGACTGCCATGATATACTCCTGTAATTCAATTAACCTAACCAATGACTTTACAAACTCTAAATATTAACTCTGGCAAATGCATAGTAAGACCAATGGATGTCTTACAAAAAGCACGAGTTATGCACGTGAGCGTCATGCAGACTCAAGGTTCAGTGCTGGTCTATTTCAAACATTCCTATTTAACGATACAGGTCTGTACACAATTTTAATAATCAGGAAAACAACCCAAAGGCTCCTTGTTAACAAAATCTTTGTCTTAGATTAAATACTACTAGGAAAGCTTATTCTTTTTTCTTGGGCTGAATCCAAAGGATACCTGTACATGAAGTAACCCAGGCAAACAACTCAAAAAAAGAGATTTTTCTTTCCTTACATAATTATTAAAGTAAGTATCACAATTTTCAGTTTATACAATTCTATCAGGGTAAAAAAGAAATGTTGTATTTTATAAAGGATGTTTTAAAAATTACAGCCTAAATATGTATCACTGATTTATAAAGAATTAGGTATCTTCAATTAATAAGATTACCAACTCGATCTACTTTGTATTCTGTAATTCTTAACACATAATAGACACCCCGAAAATTCTTTAAAATTGAATTTAACATAGAACTGGCAGGACCTTTTAAGAGTAATTACCTTCACTTACATGTATGAAAAGCTGTTTGACCTTAAGTGAGTTTTTTACACCTAAGTAATTTTCCGTATTTTTAAGGGTCTAATCCAGATGACTTTTACCATTCTTCCTTATTCTAATGCTTCTCTAAAAAGATAAAGCATGTCTCATGGAAATTACTTATGCCAACACAGAAACAGAAAAAAAATTCAAAAGAAAGGAATTTATAAGCCTGAGCACCTATCCTAGGTCAGAGCCAACATACTAATATCCTATTTAACACTAAATAATCTCTACATGCTATACTTTGTTGGGAGGTCGAGGAAACTCCTAACCAGTGTTTATATAATACAAAAACTCTCCACTCCTGTTCTTAAAGAGCAAGCTAAACAGAAAAGCCTAAATTAACACCTATTAATAAAAATAAAGTGGCTGATGATCCAAATCCAAGCCGGGAAATTAGTACAATCAAGCTAACACTTATTTCAAATATAAGTGTTCTATAGTTTAACACAACTTGACATGAATCCTGAATGTAGATTAATAAAGATGTTAGGATCTGAGAAGGAACTTAGAGATCCTACAGTACAATACAACCCCTCCCAGCCTTTTACAAACAAAGCAATTAAAATCAACGGGTCTGTCAATGTTATATCTAAATTAAAAGGTGGACCTAGGTCTGTGGTCTCACTTTCAAGAGCTGTCATAAGATTTAATTACACGAGAGGATACAATTATTTGCATGCATTCTTCGCTTTTCAAGAATATACACATAGCTAGTCACGGTGGTGCATGCCTGTAATCCTAGCCCTCGGGAGGCCCAGGGAGGCGGATCTTTGCGAGTCTGAGACCAGCCTGGGCTAAAGTGAGCTCAAGGCCAGCCTGAACTGCACAGTGAGGCTATGTCCCAAAAAAGACGCCCCCAAAAAAATATATATACACACACAGCTATTGAATTTTTAAAAAATATTCAATTTGCCTTTTTATTGGCAATGCACATTTGAGAAATATGGAAAGCAAACTGGGTCTCACGAAGTGGAAAAATGTTTTTATGCGAGAGTAGTAGCTGGCCCATAACTGGTGTATATTATACGTTTGTTGAGAACGTATACCAAGTAATGCCATCACTGGAAACAGTCCATATTTTCAATCCAAAGCAAGACACCATAAACAGAAGTGCACATGTAATACCCTCAGAGGGGCTGATTCGAAACAAAACGTTAGGATTTAAGGGGATGCTACTTTATAAGGCTATTTTTTTTTAAAGTCTTAACATAATCCACTCTAGCCAATTTTGGCAAGACAACTCCATAACCCTACAGCTAAAATAACTCAAAATTGCTAAAGTCTCCAAATAATCTGGAAGGAGCGTATCTTCCGAGGAGGCAGACAACTGGCTCTGCAAAATGGCTGTAGCAGTCACGCTGGCAACCAGGGAACTAAGACTTCAGGCTTACTCCTAATCTAGTATACACAAAATAACTAGCACCAAAATATGGGACCTCTCTCCACCCTCACTTTCCCTTTATGTAGCAGAAAAGCAGCGAGTGTGCAAGAGGACGGGTTTGCCTGGGGAAAAATAATCCGATTCCAAAGGCATTGCAGCTTTGCACCACATCTTGCAGCCCAGAAAGCTTGGGAAGGAAAATTCCCAAGAACTACACATAACCTACAGCTACCAGGAGCACATCAAGGCCGAGGGCCTTGCGCTCGAGCCCCTCCGAGGCCCCGGCACGCCCCCGAGAGCCGCGCCGGAAGCCGCCACC
>RJWT010031978.1:0-14247 GCA_004365215.1 Cuniculus paca | reverse complement strand
CTTCCACAAAGCCTTCTCCAATCCCCAGACCCAAAAGGAGAGAAGACCAAAGGTTGGCAGGGAAGACAGAGACAAACCAAAAGTCAAACACAGAGCCCAGGGTATAGCCAGAGCCAGTGGATGTTGCCCAGATCCCCAATCCACGCAGGAGGCCAGGAGCCAGATCCGGAGCAGAAACAGGAGCTAAAACCTGCAGGCAAATCCAAGAACTTACACTCCCTGGCAGGATCAGCACAGGGGTGGAGCGAAGGTGGCAGGGGACAGGCAAGACAAGGAATAGGAGGCAGAAGGACAGCTGCCAGGGGACAGCACTCCTGGTCAGAGCTCGTGCTGGACAAAGGAGAAGAGGCAGGATCAGAATCCCAGGGCCACAGAGAAATAATGACAATAGTAATGACACTTTGCAGGCCCTTAGGGCATGCCTGGTACAGTGCTGAGAGCTTATTCCCTAAATTTCATTTGTTTCTCCCAATACCTTAATAAAGGGGATACAACCACCATTCACATTATGTAGAAGAGGGAATCTGAGGACGTGGGGTGATGCCCAGGCCAACAAGCAGCAGAGCAAGAATGCACGCCCAGGCCTCCAAGCTCAAAGCCCATCCTTGACCACTGTTCTTTCTAACCCACTTCCTGAATTTGAACTGAATGGTAAGCTTCTGCCAGCCCCACCTCTAGACATATTTACATCTCTGCCTCTAGGCAGCTTGTTGTAAAAAACAGGGCTCCCTTAAAGACCAACAGAGAGCTGAGCATGGTGGTGCACACCTCTAATCCCATACTATGGGAGGCTGAGGCAGGAGGATCACAAATTCGATCCCAGCCTGGGTAATTTAACAAGACTTTGTCTGAAAATAAAAACGTTTAAAGGAGGAGATATAGTGAAAGCCCTAGGCTCAACGTCCAGTACACAGCAGTGATGGGGGGGTGAGTGGAGGGACCAAATGAGAATTCCCTTCCTCTTAGAGGACTCCCCAGACTCTGGAGTGAAATTCATTCCTTCCCTCTCACATGCCCATGGTATTTTGTTTCGGCCTCTGCTTGGGTTGTTGAACCAACTTCAGATTCCTGGGTGACATCTGTACTCAACTTGGTCCCCACTGGCCATCTTGGAAGGACTGATCATCAGCTGGCTTTGTCCTCGGGGCGTCCAACCTAGGGGCAGCAGATGCTGAATCCCACTTGAAATAGATTTGTGTGCTGACCTTTACTTAGCTCCTTCAGCCTGAGTCCAATAAAGTAGCCCAGAGCACTCACCTTCAGATTCCTGTGCACGGTGCTGCTCACGCAGAGGTCACATCAATGAAGTCTCCCTCAGACAGGACCAAAGTTCACAAAACCCCAGCTTTCCAGCCCCAGATTGAAGATCATGCCCGACCAATCAGCCTCAGGCCCTTCCTCTGGCCCAGCTCCAAAACTAACTGGGGCTGCTTAGCTCCTCCCCCAGAAAGGAGGGATCATAGACCCTCTTTCAGTGTGGAGCAGGAGGCAAAAGCCTTCCCTGTGCTGCAGCTTTCCCAAGTGGGTGTTCGGTCCTTGTTGAGTGACTTCTTTGAACTTGACTTTGCTGATACCTCCAGCAAATCAGAGTCACAATTACACTATGGCTTAACAAGATTAGTCACATGCACATACTTGTTCCCCAGTTGAAGGACACCTACCCTGAGGCTGGCAGCAGAGGTAAGAGAATTACTTCCCCAGCTTCTCAAACTGCTCAGGTCCAGAGCCACAAATTAAATACAGGATCCTCAGTTACACTGAAATTTCAGATAAGCAATGAATAATCTCAGTATAAGTATGTCTCATGCAATATCTGAGACAGACTTACACTAAAAAATTTAACTGAGCATCCTGTCATTTTATTTGATAAATATGGTAATGCTACTTAGACAAGATCATGAAATGTTGAATCTCAGGATCCCTTTCAAGGAGAGTCCTTATAGATGACAGAGGAGGACCAGAGAACCATAATGTAGACTCATCTGGGCTACTGGAGGGTTCGAAAACGAAGGTCCAAACACACAGCATAAAAAGCCTGATTAGGCACTCAATGTAATTCACACAAAATATTTTTCAAGAGTATAATAGCTTGGATAAAACCCATTAGCACACTTAAATTAATTCCAGATTTGGCATAATAACACACTGCTCCTTCTTCTTGCTCTTCCCAGGGGAAATATTTGACCACTTACGTCAGTCTCCTGCTTGAATACTTGGATAGACCAACTGTATGACAGTTATTGATTTTTGATGAATGACATAGCTCTCTCCTCTGAGCTATTACTGCTTTGTTTTCAAACCTTACTTAATTGTTCAATGATTTTTGATGTTTTGGGTTTGGTTTTTTTTTCCCCCCTCCCAAAGAAATAAATGCAAAGTGTTTATTCTCCAAAGGCTGTAAACAGAGCTTTCGGGTCTGGTTTCTATGACAACCCCACTTGATGCAGCAAACCTAGATTATCTCTAATGACAGACATGAAGTTTAAATTGCACATTCTGAACAAACAGTGCTCTGCTGACCTTTTATTGAAAAATGGAATACAAGTGATTAGCATAATGTGTTATATAAAAAGGAAACCCGTGTATTGGTGGTCATTATGCACCAGCGATTAACCGCACCGCTAGTCTTTAACAAACTGCTTGCCAGGATGGAGAGCTTGGGAAATTAAGATTTGTCATCTATCATTTTCAAATTCAGTAAAATCTGCATCAGTAATTGCATTAAACAGTTTTCAAATAACACATGCGGCTGTCTCTTACTTATTCAATTGAGTCTTCTAGCAGGGGAGCAAGTAAAGACAGGAAAATGTTCCCCGTTATGCAAAAAATAATAATAATTCTTGGCCCCAATTCTATTCTGAAGTAATCTCTGCCTTCTAATCCCTTTGTGTAATTCCTGGAGAAATCCTAGGGTCTAGGGTATCCTGGAAGCTGCCGCCTGCAAATCGCTCATTAGAGAGGTATGGCAGGATCCAGGGCTGGTTAACCAGAGGCAACATCCAGGTGGGGTCCACCTGTGAGAAGCCTGGCACTGCATTCTAATGCTCTTATCAACCACAAAAGGAAGACTGGAGGGTCTGGGCTGCACAATGAGCCACCTGCTTCAAACTTGCGCTTTGTCTCTAACCTCCCTATGACCCTGGGCACGTCACCTAACCTCTCCAAGACCTGGTTTCCTTGTCTACACACGGAAGTTAGAGGAACGGTATGAATTGCTCATGGGAGCACTCACCCCTACTCCCAGCACTTGAGAAGCTGTGGCAGGAGGATGCAATGTCCAAGTCCTACCTGAGCAACATAGTGAGATCTTGTCTCAAAGCAAACCAACAAAAAGAAATGAAAAAGCCTTGGGATAGAGCTTAGTGCAAAGGCGCTGGGCTCAATACCCAGTACCACCAAAAAAAAAAAAAAGATAAAAGGGAAAGAAAAGCAAAGGAATAACAATACATGCTTGGACAGGATCACCATGAGGGCTGAGGAAGCGATACCCAAGAGCTGTCGGGGCCTCTCCTCCGTAACTTAGCTGTCTCCTTGGTATTTCAATGGGCGTGTTCCCAACAGGTCATTTCACAGTCATGTTCATGAGCACTAACGAGACAGTCTGGAACATGGAAGAAACCTTTGTTTACTCCCTCAACTAGTTATGGGCATCAGCCTCACAGGCAATGCTGAATACCAAGGCCCAAAGTCAGCAACCAACACCAGCACTCTTGGCTATGTAACTGTGCATGTCGTTGAATATTAGAGAAATAAAACATATGTGAAATACACATCATTTGATCCTCAGGACAACCCTGGAGAAGGAGATCACTCTTATCATCCCTATTTCACAAATGCGGAAACTGAGGCTGAGAGTTGCAAAGAGGTAGCAGAGCGGGATGCACTGGAGTTGGCTGCAGCACTTTCATGCCACCAGAACACCTTCATGCAAACACCCCACTTGACCCATGGCCTGGCCACCATGCACGTGGGTACAGCCAGCCAGTGAGAGCACATCTGGCCAGATCTCGGCCACTACCTTGAGGTCTCGGCCTCCCTGTGAACCTTTGCCTGGGTGCTCCTGGAGGTTGCCAGACCACCAGCTACTTCCACCACTTGAGTCTTCTCACTGCTGTCTCCAGTCCCTCAAGGACGGGCTTCACCTGCCCCTTGCCATGGTACTCTCAGGACACCATACCCTAAGGCACCCAGCCAGCCAGGCTTCCTGAGGTCCCAGGGGTGCAGGGGCTTTCGGTCAGGGTCTCACGTTGTCCCCAATCTCATGCTTGAGCCCCAAATCTCACAATGTTTATTGTTTTTTCGAGGCAGGGACATCTGTTTCCTCCTTCCACAGGGTCAAAAGCAGTCCTTGGAACGGAGGTTGGAGGGACAGACACCACAGTCCCTCCCCAGTGCTGCGCTACCTCTTCCTGCCTCACGCACATGCAACTCCCACCAAACTGTTCCTCCTTCTTTGACCCGATCGAAGATATCCTTCATGCACACGGTTTTTAAATTTCCTGCCTAATCACCTGAAAGCCAGAGAACCCCTGCGTTGCGGGGCTATATGGCCACACGATTATTATTCTCATTTCTCCAAGGAGACACTAGGCTCCGCAGGTCAGGTGACTTGCTCGAGGTCCCACCAAGCTAATAAAGGAAGTGGCCAGGCTGACCTCAAACCCAAATCTCATGCTGACTTCCCAGCCTGTCCCTTGATGCCAGTAAGAGTTGCAGTGCTGGAATCCTGTAAGTTCAGGAATAGTACAAACCCCCAATTTGTCAGGGTCACCTAGGGCAGTGATTTTTACAAGCTGGGTTTCCTGTAAAAGCCCAGGTCCTACTTGCCGACTCGATTAACCTTCAGACATAACTGCAATCAGACCCGAATGAATGAACCTGCAGGTTGCACCAGTTTCAGGGCAGCGAATGATCTGCCAGCCTGTCACAAATGTCCTACTGGGCCACGACTGTGTCAAGTTCCCTGATCCTTGTCCCTGAGCTGTGAATTCTTCGCTCAGATCACAGAAGTCCACCGACCCCCTGCCCCTCACTCATCTCCAAAGAGTTCTCCTAGCAAATGAGAGGCCACAGCTGCTTCTGAGACCACTCCATCATTCCCAGCCTGGCAGCCGAGCCCGCCTCAACACTGAGAACGCTCCAACTCTCACGGGAAAGTATGAACCGCATCTGCTTTTGAACAGATTCCCAAGTAGAACCTAGATGTATACGGCCTGAGCTCCAAAGCACCGGGTCAGAAACACCCTAGTTCTTTTAAAAGGTAAACAGTGTCACTCGACCTCCCCATCATGGGAGTAGGAAGCACCCAAGATTCCAACTCCCTTACCATGAGAAACCACCACCAGCCTTCCTGGAAAGTGACACCATTTAGGGGCAGAGGCAACTGGACTCCGGGCCCCAAGAAGAGCAAGAACCAGGGAGGGCAGAGTGGGTGTTTGTTATTCCTTTCCTGGGGCAAAACTCGCCCCAGATCCCAGCTTTCCAAATAGAATACAGCACCTCCCCATGGAGAGACCTGGCAGGTGGCTCCTGGGCCAGGAGGGAAAACAACGAAACCCAGCTCCCGGAACTGCAGTAAGATCCTTGAAGCGATGTCTGTAGAACGCTCAGCTCAGTGACTGGCATATCATAGGCACTCAATAAATGCTAATGATAGCATGTGGCATTCCTGCCAGGTCTTGGTGAATGGAGAAAGCTCTTCCCTGACTGGTTATTGTGAACTCCCCACCCATCACCACCTTCTAGGAAGGTCCCAAAAGAGACTGTCTTAGCCCTCTCTACCCCAAGATGTAACCTTATTCAGACATAGGGGCACTGCAGATATAACTGGTTAAGATGAGGTCACACTGAAGTGTTCAGGGCCCTTAATCCAAAATGACTGGCATCTTTATAGGAAGAGACAGAGACAGACACAGAGGGAGGTGGCCATGCAAAGCCAAAGCAGAAAGTGGGTGACACTGCCACAAGCCCTGGACCACCAAGATCTGCCAGTCACCAGCAGCAGCTAGAAAGGCAGGAAAGCTGCAAGTCCAAATATGAGTCCAGGCTCCTATTTATAGCTGTGTGGCCATGGGCTGTTAAACACGACCTGTCTGAGCCACAGCTTCCATACACAGAAAATTCAGAAAAGAACAGCCCTCCCACTTGTGGCTGTCATGTGGACGAAATGACTTCCTGTGTATCCAGTCCTGGGCCCTGCATTGGGACCTGCTTCTGGATGGCAGAAGCATGGGTCTTCAAGCCAGGGAGACCCTAGAGGAGCCCACCTCCTACCCCTGACTCCACAGCTCTGATTGGCTTCTCCTTCCCAAAATAAAGCTCTGCCAAGAAACCCCACTGGACTTTGCTTTTGCACATCATCAGCCCAAGGTAGGCGCAGCATGACGTGCACGTGAGGCCTGGAGCCTGAATCTTCTACTCAACGTGGGAAAACACCACACAGCTGTCACCTCTTCATCAGGTGAGGTGTGGTCTTGAACAGCACAGCAGGAGATGCACATGGGTTCCATCCTGTCCCCAGGCTGGAGGACAGTGAAGAGAGCAGGAACAGTGGCATGCACACCCTCACCATGAGTCTTGAAGACTTGCAGGGGATGCAATTGACTCAGTCCATAAGAAGCATCCAAGTGTATCCCCAGTGAGCACCTGGACCCACATCACTTCCCATCCCACCCCATGAAGGACCCCTGAAAGCATCCTGGGGAAGAGGGGGCAGCTGTCTACCTCAGCAGGTACATCCCTTAACAGGACCCTGGAGCAGGTGACCCGGCCCCAGGGGAGATGCATCTACTGTGAGACTCAACACTATTGCCCTCGGCTTATAAAGCAACATCCCAGCCCTGGATTTTGCTGTGCTCTGGCCTTGGCTGTCGGGTAAGCAGCAGCTGCAGGGAGGAAGGAGTATTCTGATTTATAAACACCCCAATTCTTCATTTTCTGAGCCGTCATACTTTAAAATGACCTTGACTACAATAAATCATACAGAAAAATGCCAAATATTGCAAATACTGCCAAAATAAATGTTTTCATCTTACTTATTTAAAAAAATTAAATGAATCCCCGGCTCATGAACACCACAAACTCCATTCAGAAACACCAAGCTTTGGAGTTGTGCCTCACGTGTCAGCAGAGGAGGGACACAGAGGTGATGGGGAAGATGTTTAGCCAGGGATGGAAGGATGGTGGCCCTGAGCAAGACTCTCTGACCTCTGACCCTCCGACATGGCTGCCCGTGCCTCAAAGCATGGGTTCCATTCTGAATACCTCACTGGACACCTGACTGGACCTGTCTCTGCATGACCTTGAGGGACCCCAAGTCTCATCCCCTCTATCCCTCCTGTCTCAGCCCAGCTCAGCACAGCAACTGCCAACTTCTCTGACCCACTACAGAGATCGATTCCTATGACGTGTGCTCCACCCAGCCCCCAGCATTTACTGACCATGCACCAGGGACAGTGCCAAACACTGTGCATAAATCACCCAATATTCTCCACAAAGTTACCTGGAGAATCAGCCACTACCATTATTCCCATTTTCCAGATGAGGAAATAGAGGCTGAGGGGCACACATAGGAGGTCACACCTCTGGTAAGGGCCAGAGTGCCCTCACGCAGGATTCCCCACAGCCACCGTAAGCACGCTGTCCTCTTTGGTGATGCCCTGGCTGGCTGTGCACCTCCTGTCCACCCTACAGCTCTTGTCTGATCACCCGGAAGATGGGCTTCCCGTCTTCCCTTTATCCTGTCCCATTTCAGTCCCTTCAGGGCCCATCACCACCCTTGGCTGGCACGTTATGAACTGAATTTTGTCTCCTCCACCCTCCAAAATTCACATGTTGAAGTCCTGACCCTATGGTGTGCTACATTTGGAGAGCAAGGCCTTTGAGGAGACAAAGTTAAATGAGTTAATATGTGTGGGATCCTGATGTCCCTATTAGGAGAGGAACCCCAGAGTTCAGGCCCCTCCCTCCCTACAGCAGATGCACAGAGAAGGGGCATCCACCACCAGCCAGGGGTGCAGCACTGTGACTGTGACCTTTCAGCCTCTGGAACTGTGAGAAGTAGGTGTCTGCATATAAGTCCCCCAGCCTGCGGTGTTCTGTTCTGGCAGCCTGAGCAGACTGCAACGGGGCGCCCCCCCCCCAGGGGCACCCACGGTCACCCCGCTCTCCCACCCAGGCATTGCAGGACAGAGTGCAAGTCAGGGAGGAATAAATGAGAGTGTTGTGAGCAGTGTGGCTGGAAGCTTCCTCAAAGAGGTATCCTTTAAAGAAACGAAGTGGTAGACAGGGGACCACACCAAGCATCCTCTTCCAGGTAAAGTTGGGGGAGCCCACTGAGTAGTCAGGAGTGTAAGCTCTGACTCTGAGACCTCTGTGTTTGATTCCTAGCCTCCTCGGGCCTCAGTTTCCTCATCTGCAAAATGGGAATATTAATACTGTTCACACCACTTTTCATGCGAAGATTATTAAAAATAATATACATGATAGGAAGAAAAGAAAAAGATAATAAATTATCAGTACCTGCAGTCTTCACTCTCCACATTCTGCCCCCAAAAGAATGCTCAGTTCATGAGATTTTGTGCTGGCGACGTGGTGGGGGCAGGGGTTAGGTCAAGAAAGATACAAGGAGCGGAAGGGAATTTGCCTTGAATGGACTCAGACAAGGAGAGGCAGGGAAGGAAGCCACGCAGGCCTCCAGAGGGAAACTGGCACTGAAGACAGAGCAAGGAAGCGTGGGGAGGAGAAGCACAGGAAGCCCACAAGAGGCAGGGTGTGAGGAAAGGCTCCCAAAAACACGGATGCCCCAGGAATATTCCTTTCTGTCACTGATAACCCCAGACAGCAAGTCACAGTTGAACTTCCCCCAGTGACCCTGAGCAGTCGCACTCCGCTCCTTTGACAGTGGCTCCCCACAGACGCTGGCCCCACGGGACCCAGGCATCAGCAGGTGATGAGCACGAAGTGCCTCCAGCGCGAGTGCCCACATAGAGTAGGTACCAAATAGAGGCTTTGGTCTGGGTATCGTTATCCAAATAATAGCAATCTACTCCATCTGGCTGTCTGAGGAGGGGGAATCTCAAACACCAGCTTCAAAGCCCTGGGTGCCTCATCTCCCTCCCTATGTGGAAACCCAACTCAGCCTGTGCCTGCCACTTTCCATAGGATCCTGCATATCTGGAGTCAAAATACTCGCAAGAAAAGTGCTTCCTGGCCAGCCCCTGGCACCCAGGAACGAACAAGCCCATTAGACACCCGGGGTATGTGAGCCGAGGCTAAACCAGGCTGCAGGGAAAGGTTCTGGAAGCTGATCCACGAAGCCAGCTCATCTGTCAAGAGCCCAGGTGCAGCCTCCAGCCACGTGATTTCACGCCAGAAGACAAGAGTGACTTAGCGATTGTCAGTCATCCTGTTACTTCTACAAATAACCCAGAGACCCTGGCCAGCTGCTAGCAGTTCACAGAAATCCTGCCGTCCCTTCTGTGGGCTGCCTTGAGAATTCAAGAGAAACTGGAAGGCGAAGGAAAGCAGCTAGAAGTTCTGGGAGGTGTAGGAATTCCCAGCATGCGTGTGTTCCCAGGTATAGGAAGGCAGATTGTTATTTTGAGACCACCACATTCACAATAGTCAGAGTTATTCAGTTTTGTTGTGGAGATGTTCATAATTGTCATTTGTTCTTCCAAAAAAAATAAAATTAAATTTCTGGGGCAAACAAGGTGGCCCCCACCCCTCACCTCACCCTGCCCATGAAAGCAAAAGCTGCGTTGCCACAAGCCCACCAGCACCAAGCCCGGGACATGCAGTGGGCCACACCTGGTTCCCAGGCCATGTAGGGAGCCCAAGATGCCCACCCATCCCCCTCCAGGGAAAGGGGCCTCTGCTTAGGTCCTGACTCAGCAAAGCGACCAGAGCCCAGACAGCCTCCCTCCCCGGCTGGTACTTTTCCACCCTTGCCTCCCTGAGCTTACCTACCTAAAAAGAGTGACTTAGCATTGGGCTCATGGGATCCTCCCAGCATACTGAAGGAGGCAACTGCTATAACTACCCCCATTTTACTGAGGGAGAAACTGAGGCCCAGGGTGCTAAAGCAGTTTACCAGAGGCATTAGAGCTAGTCAGAGGCAGAGTAGGAATTCATACCTCACTAGTGCCAGACGCTATCAACCTCTCCAGATATCACAGGAGATAGGAGCCAACCTGTCCCAGCACCTTGGGCTATGCCCTGCTGGCAGTGCATGTCAAATCCAGCTGGGGACACATAAACACCTGCTGTGGAATTTCTCAGGAACGCCTGTAATCCTGGCACTCAGGAGGCTGAGGCAGGTGGATCGCTGTGAGTTCGAGACCAGCCTGGGCTACACAGTAGTTCAAGGCCAACCTAAACTACACAAGACCATGTCCGAAAAAAACAAAAATCCCAGGAATGGGAGACTTTTGGGAGGAAGCTCAGCCTCCTTTGGGGGCTCTCCTTAATCCCCTACACCCACCATGCACGACTCTGGCTCTCATGCTGGCCCAGTGCCCAGGAAACCCCAGTTAACCAGATCTTCCATAGAGGTGGTCACAGCACAGGGGCCTCTCCCAAGGACAGCTGTAATCCAGAGGCCCTGTAAGTCACCTCTGGCTTGTGCTTCAGAGTGCAAAAACTTGAGCAATACCTTGCCTGTTCTGTCCAGCAGGTTACAAAGGTTCTGTAAGCCCCACTCCCACAGTCCCCCACAACACCACACAGGGAGTTAGATGTTGACTTCCCTGTGACAGGGGTAAAACCCAAAAGTTCCCCAAGGACCTGAGGTCCTAAGCTTTGGTGGAAGAGCTGGGCCCTGTGCCACCTGCCACAGATCACCAGCTTTTCTCTCACTCATCACTGCTTTCCTCCATGTTCTCAAGGGTCTGAGCTCTTGCCCTGGAACACTAATCCACAAACAGTAGCCCCGGCAGGTGGCCATGGATAGTCATGCAGGCTGATTGTGACTGTGCTTCAGAGCAGACCTGCTCACATAGACTACATCTGGAGTTGCACCCTGAGCCCAAACCCCTCTGAGACCTGGCCCAGCATCTCCCCAGGGTCCTCAGATGTCAGCACCCCCTGCCCTTGTCTTCATGAATCCTTCAGATGACCATGGCCACATCACCCTGGATGAGTCTTCTTGCTCAAGAGCCCATCCCAATCTGTTTTCAGCCTATGCCGAGCTCTGCCTGAGCCCAGGACACAGCCTCGAGACTGCTACAGGAGGCTGAGAGGCTGTGGAATCCGAGGGCCTTCACAGGTATCAGGTCAGCAGGAAACCCACCGCCCACAGCTGCAGCTTCCCAGCTGGTGACTTTGCCTCCCAATGGGCTTGCAGTGCCTTTATTCATGGGGTCAACTACATAAACATCTCACCAAATAACTCCAGCCTGAGTTCCCAGGGAGAGGCCTTCAGGAGAGCACGGCGCTGTCAGCACCTCATGAAACCCCTACGCGCTGGAACAGAACCAAGCTCACATGGGGGACTCAGCATGCTCTGCTAATTCTCCAGCATTACTAAACCACCCAGAGGCTTGTGTTAGCGAGAAGGGGGAAAATGGCCCTGAAGCCCCATCATTCAGAAGGAGAGTGCGAAGTGAAGCTCTCGGAGACCCACCTGACAGTTCACAGAATGCTGACTATCAGGAACTGAGTGTTAATTATGTGGCAGGTGCTTTTTGAAATTCTCTGCATGCATCACATCCCTTCAGTCTCACAACATCCCAGTGAGATGGCCATTGTTACTGCACCCATTTGAAGAAGAGAAATAGAGGCATCAGAAGGAAGAAAGGAAGGCTTTACCATCACCCCCTAAGATCGCCAACACAGACAGTGGGACTGATCCTGGCAGGCTAACCACAGAGACTAGCTCCTGGGCCACCTGCTCCTGCCATTTCCCTCGCACAGGTGTGTCTTCATTCATCAGGTGCTCCTGTGTGTCATGTGGGTGCCAGGAGCCAGGGATAGTGTCGAGCAGAATCTGTCACAGGCTGCCCTTTGGCATGCAGGGGTTAGTAGCTAGCCGGGCATTAATGGGCCACAGATGATGCTGACTTTCATCTGGGCTGAGTAACAGGGGGAAAATGTCAGCAGACTGTGTTGCAAAAGTCTTCAGTCTAGACACCAGGGAGGCTTCTTTGAGGAACTGCTGAGACCTGAGGGATGCTAGCCAGAGGTGGAGAAAGGAACAGCAGAAACAGGAAAGGTCAGACCCATGGCAGAAGGGAGAGGTAGCTACTGTAGCGGAGTCAAAACAAAAAGAGTACCTACTGGAAGTTTCCGCTAATATAAAATTTTGGAAAATGCAAACTAATTGATAGTGACAGTGACTGTCTGGTATGAGACATAAGCCATGACAGGTCTGTTCATTGCCTTGATAGGGGTGGTAGTTTTGTGGGTGTGCACATATATCAAAGCCCTTCAGATTGTGTATCACAGGCAGTGTATTGACAGCTGTCACACCCCAGTCAAGCTGTTAAAATGAATGTGTAGAAGACCTGTGTGCCTGGAGCCACAGAAGGGGAGAAGAAGGAGCTGAGAGCCTAAAGGCTCAGGAAGGACAAGCTCAGCGGGCACTAGGGACCCTGACCCTAAGCCTCTGGTCACAGGTAGGGTCTCCGCTTGCTAGGGCTGCTCTAACAAAGCACCACAAACTAGGTAGCTTTAGCAACAGAAATGTACTGTCTCAGTTCAGGAGGCCAGAAATCCTAAACAGCAGTGTCGGGCATCTTGGTTCTTTCTGAGGCGGTGAGGGAGAGCCTGTCTCGGGCCTCTCCTCTGGCTTGTGATGGTTGCAACCTGTGCCATTCCTTGGCTTGCAGAACCATCACCCATCTCTGCCAGGCCCCCATGTGGTTTCTGCCTCTGTGGATCTCCAGTAAGAGTTCCCTTTAAAAGGGCCACCTTGATGCAGAAGGACCTCATCCTAACTGATTCCATCTTCAGGGACCCTATTCAACACTGAAGTCACATTCTGCGGTGCAGGCTGTTAGAACTGAGCTCTGGCTCCAAGGAATGGTGAGAGACGTTTGTAGAATAAAGACCGAGAGAGACAGGAAGAGAAGATGAGGAGCCAGTGAGGAAGCCTGGTGACCCAGAATTGCACTCTGTCACTTCCCCTGGAACCCAGGCAGTCCTGGCACCTCTCAGAGCCTAAGACTTCTCACCCATAGATTGGGGTTAGGATCCATACTTGTAGGCCAAGGACCAGAGGAATGAGCCAGTGTGAGTGTGGTTAGGGCTGGCTCCCTGCTCCTGCCAAATCCCCAGAGAAACTCTCCATTCTGCTGACAGCTTGGAGCTGCTCCAGGGTCAGCTATGTGCTACCTGTCACCCATAGACACTGGAGCCCCAGAAAGATATTAAGATCTCTGCTCACACTGTCCCAGTCAGTGTTTGCAAGAGAACAGATTTAATGCAGGACACAGAAATATACAAGATTAGCTTACAATATTTGTCCACAAAGTGAAATGTAGAAGAGTACACAGATCCTCCTTGAGCTAAAGATCTGAAGAATCCAGCCAAGAGCCTGGATCCCATGGCAATGTCCCACATGAGTCTGTATCAGGAGGCTGAGGAACCCGCGATGGAAGACTGGAGGGCCTACACTGGAAAGCCCAAGGGCTGGTTCTGGAGCCTACAGGGTATGCACAGGCAGGCTGAAAGGCCAGTGCCGGAAGCCAGAGAGACTGTGCCAAAAGCCAGGAGATGATGCTCAAATGAAGGCAAAACCAGAACTCCTCTGAAGAGAACAGCAGCCATCCCTGGCAAAGGTGAAGACCAGAACTCTTCCAAAGAGAACAGCCAAAGCTTCTCCAAGGAAAGTCAACACAAAATCTTCCCCTCCTGTTGTCCTTTAATAACATCTCAACAACAATCCTCCTTAAGTGGGTCTTCTACACCCAGAACCATGCTAATTCCATTCGGCTGGGTGTTCCCACTCAAGTTGACCATTAATTAATTAACCACCACAGTGACCCACCCACGAGCTCCTCCCCAGCACAGTTGGGGGGGGTTCCAGAGAGGAAGGTCAAGCCTCAAGCCTCACAGTGGGGTGCGACGGGAGGCAGAATAATCCTGATCCCTGGGGCTGTGGGTGTGTGGCTTACACACTGTGGGACTTGCAGGTATGGATAAGGAGAAGGCCTTTGCAAGGGAGATATTAGATTAGACAAATGAAGGGCTGGGGATTTAACTCAGTGGCCTAAGCACCTGCCTGGCAAGTGTGAGGTCATGAGTTCA
>RJWT010031977.1:0-14261 GCA_004365215.1 Cuniculus paca | reverse complement strand
GTAAGGGATGGTGGGTTACTTCATTTCTGTGCCGCTATAGATTTTCTAATTGAATTAAATCTAGCATTTTTGAGGAGCCAGAGAGTGTTTTTCCTGTTGTCACTGTGTTAGATTGTGATGACTAGCAACCCCTTGTTTTATCATGTAAAGTTGCGTCACGTGGCTGCTGACTAGTGTAGAAAATAGCAAGTCGTGGAAGATACGATCATCACTGCTCTCAGGGAGAGGATATGGACTAAGGAGAAAAAATAAGTGCTTGTGCAAAGATGCTTAGGAGATTTTTTTTTTATTTTAAAGATAGTAAAACCCAACAAAACAAAAAAGAATAAATCCAGTCAAAACACAGCAGTGAAATTGGTACAGAATATCAAAGCAGGGGAATGGGAAAACAACAATGGCTACTCTAGTGTATCTTGTTGTCTTCACAGTAGTTTTCCATTTTAGGAGATATTTTTTAAGAGATTGGACCTTATAAATAAGACCATGGTTTTTAGGATGTGGACTTACTGATAGCAACAAGTTGTGATAGGTCGATTAGGTACTCAGCAAGTGAGAAGAACAGAACAAACTCAAGTGACTGACCAGAGGACCTGGCAGATGGAGGGCAGAGCCAGGGCCTTCATTCCGCCTCTGCCACTGGGCTTGTGCTCCCTCCTGACTTGTGGCCCAGATCGATTCCTGCAGGCCAAGGAATGGCCTTCACCTTTGTGCTTCTGGCTTCTAGTGTGGTGCTTGGCACAGACGAGAGTTCATGGATTTATTACATCACTTTCTGGTGACTCCTGCATTTACTGTTACACAAAAGCAAAAAGTAAAAATTTGTAGGTTCTGTACATGTTCAGCTTTGAAACCGTATTTTCCCTGTAGGGAAAAATAATACTTGTTGAGAAAGTTACAGACAGTTCCCTCATGGCTGTGAACTTTCTGTCTTTCTATACGAATTTGTTGGTGTATCACATGTTCTGATGCAAATCAGTCCTCGCTTCCTGCCTTTCTTCTGTGTGTGGGGGGATGGAGCCCACATTAGACAGTGCTCTGCTGCTAAGCTCACTCCACAGCCCAGAGACAGCACTTTAAATACAGCAGGTGAGTGGGTCTGTAGGCTGGGTAGAGCCTTGTATTGCAAATTTCACAGAAGCAATGGTTTGTGTTTTGCTTTTGTTTCTGCAGTTTAAACAGTCTGGTTTTCCTTTTTCTTTAGAACTTCCTGTTACTTGACGAGATATCACAGCACAACCTTCAGGCGCCAACAGATGGCAAAACGATAGTGGATGTGCAAGATTTTACTGCTTTCTGGGATAAGGTAACAACAAATCCTCCTTTATGGCTTCCACAGGATAGTGGATGACACTGATTATTATAAATAGAGAATATAGAGATTTTACATATTATTTAAAATGAGACTTGCTCATTTACTCGAAGTATGTTCTAAATATTCTCAAAATCAGGAGTAAGGTTTGCCACGCATCCTAAGGAAGTATAAAATCAGCCTAAAGTGTTTGACAAGTAATTCATCATCTCCTTTTCAAAACATTTTTGCTGGGGGGTGGGGTGGGGATGTGTCTCCCTTATCCCATGCCTCTGGAGGGTGCCAGCCCCTTTGGTGGCAGCCTCAGGCAGGGAGCAGGGGGCAGGCAGCAGGCCAAGGTAAGCTCCCTGGCTTCTTAACTGAAGGGTTTCGCCATGCACCGAGTAGACAGGTAAAACAGGTGAGGCTACAGGGTTTTCCCACACTTGGTTTGTTTAGAACATCTAAGCAAATTGGAGGAGCAGGGTCACCAAGTGCTCAGATTGGCAGGCTCTGCGCATCCCTCTTTCTCTGCTGCTCCAAGGGCTTTCACACCTAGCTCGTGGCCCATGTGTGTGATCCCTCCTCTCTCAGTCTGGATTTGTCTGGGAAACAAAGCGCACAGCATGGGAGAGGGAGTCTCCTGCTGAGAATTTGTTACTGAGGCGATAAAAGAGCAAAAGAGGAGGCAGTGGTGAGCGAGGCCACTCTAGGATTGGCAATGGCAAGAAGCCACTGGCTCCCACCCCCTGGGGCGACTGGGAGGGAGTGTCTCTTTCTCTCTGTCTCTGTCTCTGTCTCTGTCTCTGTCTCTCTCTCTGTCTCTGTCTGTCTCTCTCTCTCTCTCTCTGTGGGCGCCTACTCCCAGCAGGGGTTGAGAACAGGAGCCAGGGCAGTCTTCCGGGAGCAGGGACCGCAGAGGCTGCGTGAACAGACTGGAGGTACTGGTGGGACCAGCCTCTCCCCTTCCCGACTCCCAGGCTCAGACCCAAGCTCTCTCCCCGCCTGCGTGGCATGTCCCGGCCTGATGCACTCGAAGGGTTCATTGGAAGCACCACTAAAATCCCATTGTATAAATGCACTGGAAGTGAACGCAGCGGGATTGAAGCCCGAGGTGGGCAGTGCATGCTCCATGGAGACCCAGTACCAAATTCCTTCGGTACCAAACTCTGCAACCTTCAAAATGGGCAGTCTGACTCTTCTTCCAAGAACTTAGTAACATATTCTGTGGCTTTGTGCAGCCGGGTTGCAGCACAGAGCCCTCTGTTGCCCTGGCCTTGCCTGGGGGTGACTGTGCCCTCTCAGGGGATCCTCAGGTTGTGTGATGCCATGGGTGAGAGTCCTTAGGGGCAGGTGCAAATGCTGGGGTTTGTGGAGAGAAGCCGAGGCACAGTGAAGCACATGCTGTGTGAGAGGCAGGAGCGATGTGGACTTAGCATGGCCACGCTGGGGAGCCAGCTGGGTATCGGGGGGAAAGTCCATGCACTGGCCTGGTCTCATTTATAAACTCAGTGTAAGCTTTACGATTTATGGTCCCATGAGACCTCTTCTTCCCCACAGGGGCAGGGATTGCTCTCAGCGTTGTCGGCCTCTCACGGCTCAGAGCCGGGCTTCTCCAAGCCTGCATTTGCGTGAGCCAGGCCAGCTCACCTGGTGGAGAGGGCTGAGCCCCTGTGCCGTTCAATGCTGCCCCCCTCTGGTTGCAGCGGAGTAGTGCTCTGTCCTGAGCTTCCCAGGTGGGGCAGGCACTCCTTGCCCTGAGGAGAAGCAGTCGTGGCTGTTGATGGCAGACAGGTTTTGCATCCCTGTCCTCCCCATCCAGGGCGTGCTCCCCTTCGGGGATCCAGATTCATTTTTAAGGAATTCTTTTTCTAGAGATCAGCAGACTGATTTGCCTTTGATTCACAACTGATCTTCTTTTTCTCTGATATGGAAGAAGACATCCCAGAGTGTTGTGCAGAATTCCAGGCTTTTACGAGGGTGCCTTATAAATGACTGGGGGCTCAGAAGAATTGTTAGCTCCTCAACCATTGGTAGCAACTGGAGAGACTCAGGTCCACTCTCAGATCCCTGCAGGACATAAAGATGGAGGCTGTAACTATGGGAAGAAAGCCCCTCAAATTAATCTCCACATAGCAGCTTTTAAAACTTCACTTTGAATAGTTATCCTCAACACTTTTCTGTCAGAAATGTGGATTTGGGGTATGCGATTACCACTATCGAGGTTCTGTACTCTTAACACCGTTGTATTGGGTAGCTTTCCCACTGCTGGGTCAAAATACCTGGCACTCCCAAAGTAGAGGAGAGGTTTGTCCTGACTCACAGTTTCAGAAGTTCCAGTCAGTGGTCACTGGCTCCATGGCAGAAGTATCATGGTGGAAGAGCATGGGAGAGGAAAGCAGAAAGCAGAGGAAGAGCCAGAGAGAGAGGCCAGGGACCAGATATAGTCCCCAAGGTTACAACCCTGTGATCCACTTTCCCCAAGTAGGCCCCACTTCCGAAGAACCCACTCAGCTATAAGATCATCAGTAGATTAACCCACTGATAAAGTTAGTGCCTCACCATCCAGTCACCTCTTCAGGAGCCTGAATCCGGTCAAGGTGATAGTCAAGATTGACTGGCACAAGCATTCTTCTTTTTCTTATGCTGCCTGAATTTTGCTTAAAGGATAGGTAATTTGGAGGATAAAAGGAAACCTCATTTTAGTTTATTGAGTTCTGCTAAATTCTTTCCCTGTTCCCCTAAGACTTAATCTCTCAGTTGACTGTGTAATATTTGGAAATTCTTTGTAGAAGAAGTAAATTTGATTTGGTCTCTTAAAGAATAAATTGAACTGAGAAACTATAAAGCAACATTTTTGTGACATTAGCAATTATCAAGAATTTCCTGGAAATTTGGTACAGGTTTTATATCCTTTATCTGAAATGCTTGGGACCAGAGCGTTTCCCATGTTGGATATTTTTCAGATTTTGAAATATTTGCATGTATATACTGTGACATTTTGAGGGCGCGACCCAGACCTAAATACAAAAATCATTTGCATTTCATATACCCCTTGCACGTATTAACCTGAAGAAATGTGATACAGTGAAAGTAGATGTGAAATTCTGCGCTTGCCATGTCAAAAAGTTTTAGATTTAAGGTTTTCTGATTAAGGAATATTTTTTATATATATAGATATATATATATATATCTATATATATATATCTATATATGTTATGTAATATATACAACATATATATGACATATAATATGATGTTATATATAACATAAAAATTACATATTTTTACACATACCTGCACATATAGTCTTAAATCTTTTAATCGTATAATTTAGAGGTTTTTAGGAATGCGCTTGTTGGTAGTGCTTTGTCCCCAGCCCCCCTCGTGCTGGGCTGTGTGCTATAGCGTGTGCCTCCATGGCATTTGTAGAGCTATTGTACTGACTCTGTTTAGCCAGGATAGGTCTTGCACATCACACACATAAAACTGAGACTTCATTGCTTCAATCTGTAATCTTGTAGTATACTTAATTTCTTGATTTCCCATGTTTATTATTAAAATTAGACCTCTTGTTACAGCATTGACCATCATTTGTGGTTCATTTGCTAGGACTGACTTCATAATGTAAAGTGCCTTCTTGCTGACTGAGCTTTATTGAGAGTCATTCTTTGTCAGTGGAAAATGGAATAATTAATGACGATTTCAAATTGTTTATTAGCAAGGGTCTGGGCATGCCATATAGTTATGCTGCCATCTTGTGGATACTAATGAAATAGATTAAAACTAAGAGTCACAATGAAAAGTTAATAAACATTTTACCTTGCAAACTGGATATTCTGTTAAGAATATTGTAATACTGAGTTAGGGTGAGCCAAGAAGCTTTCATGTGAAAAAGATTGCCTTGTCCTTTCTTCTGCTTAAAGTCTGTGGGTGTCTTGAGCTGTGTTCATGAAAATCTGGTACAAGGAAATGGGCTATCCTTAATACTAAAGTTAGAACTGCTTTAGACCCCACAAGAAAATGTGACTGAAGGAAAAGGACACCAGGACATAGTATCTTAACATAGAAAAATGAATTATGCAGGTTGTTTTCAGTTATCAATGACTATTGCTTTAATTCTTGTACTTTTGAAAGTGACTTGTGTTACTTTATTAAAGTGAACACATTTTCTATAATCTTTAATTTGTAGACATTGGAAACCCCAACCCTCCAAGGCCTTTCTTTCACTGCCAGACCTGGAGAATTGTTAGCTGTGATAGGCCCTGTGGGAGCAGGCAAGGTAAGTTTATAAAGCCTTTTGACAGCTTCCTGCAAATCTGCATCTCATGTTAAATTCTTGGAGTTGAGCCGAAGCTATGTGAATCAGGTATATGTGGAAGGGCATTTCTCAGTTTTGCAAGAGAATTGCATGAGCAAAGGAATCCGGGTGTCGTGAATTACGTTTGCGATGATGCTTGAAGTTATGCAGTTGGGAGCTCCTGGTTCAGAAGTTATGCAGTTGGGAGCTCCTGCCATTTAGGATGGAGTAAAGAAGTAGGGTTTTTTTTTTTTTTTTTTGGTCAGAGTGGACCTTAGATGCAACCCAGAACCTCAGGTTGTCCAGTGTTAAACATTTCTTCATGCGACATACCCACAAGTCATGCTAACGCACATTTGGTCAAAGTACAGCTGTGCACGGTGCAGTTTGGAGCAGCACAGGACCAGATTCTGTGCTTGGCTTTGCCTTCCAGAAAATCCAGGTTCCAGGGCAAAGCAGAAAGACACAGAGGTGGCTTCAGTTTCCGTGTTTCAGCACTCTGATTTTGGTAGGCACAAACACAGCACACCTGCATGCTGTAAAAGACACAGGAAAGATGTGTGCACATTTAGTCTCGTGCAGTCTTTAACAACAAAGTATGGCAACCCTGAAGTTAGCTGTGCAGATGGTGGGGTGATCGCTTCCTCTCATGCTTTTTGTTCTCCAGAATTTCTTTAAATAAAAGTCTTCCCTTGTGCATCCGATGGATTATTAATGTGTAGCTTTTTTCTGGAGCAAGAACTTGGTGAGGTCAAGGGTATCTGGATGAGGTAAAAGCTGCATTCCGTATGAGACACACGAGATCTGTACGACACGAGGCCTTACTTGGTGTTACTGTGGACATTCTTAATTACCTGTGTCACCCTTAATAACAGATAGCAGTCCAGTCCAGCCTTCTGCTTGGGGGAAACTTGTGTGGGCAGAGTAGTCTAACACTTTATATTTTGTTAATGTTCCTTATTAAACAACAGTGTTTACATTGATCCATTTTTGACATTTTCAACTTTTTACTGCAGTGTCTAGTGCTGTACCTTATCCTGTTTTAAATGAGACCCCTAACGTTGTTCAGACCCCAGGGCGGGGCTGGGCCGCAGTGCTGTGTGGGGTTTGCCCTGTTCCACACGCTGACTGCACTCGTTTTTTCCACTCTCTTCCAGTCTTCGCTGTTGAGCGCTGTGCTTGGTGAGCTGCCCCCAAGTCAGGGGCTGGTCAACGTGCATGGGAAAATTGCCTATGTTTCCCAGGAGCCCTGGGTGTTTTCTGGAACTGTGAGGAGTAATATTTTATTTGGGAAGAAGTATGAAAAAGAACGATATGAGAGAGTAATAAAGGCTTGTGCTTTGAAAAAGGTGAGTGATGACTTGTGAATTTCATAGACTCCGATTTCCAACAGTATTACTGGTAGTGTAAACTATGAGGTTTTGGAAAAAGTTCATTTTGAGAGGCTTTTGAATGTTATTTAATACTTAAAGCTAGTCTTGTGGGAAAACACGCACGCACATTGCTTTAATCCTGATGTGGTAGTGACATTCAGAGGGTGCATTTGTTGGGATTTACTTGGGTTTTGTGAAATTCTGTTCACTTTTAACTTGGTTTTTATGTTTTTGTGGGATTTTTTTGAGCTTTAAACAATTTATTTAACTGAGATGGACTTCCATTTATTTAACTGAAATGACTTCCATTTTATTTTGATACACCTTTTCCCCATGGTGATTTACAGGATCTTCAAGCCAATATAAATATTTCAAAAATAGTCAGACATTTGGGTATACACCTACACAATACCTCAGCGGGGATGATTTTTTATTTTTAAGTGGGGCCTAAGAACACTTAGCCGCCAATTAGGTACTGAATGGAGAGCTCCATCCCCAGCTTAAGCCATGAATTCATAGGGAATAGGCGCCAACAACTCAGGCTCCTTCCCATTGGTTCTCACAAAGTGCGCTTCTCTGGGCAGGGCAGGCTGGCGCTTTAGTTGAACCCAGGTACCTTTCTCTTTGGCTTCCTTCTTTTTCTGATCATTTTCCTTCACATGTTTCAGGAAGCTATCACAGCTCTTTGAGTGTTTAATATGCTCAATATGCACATTAATCCTCTTGGCAAGGATCTTGCCCTTAGCTTGCTTGTTTACAACAATGCCAACAGCATGCTGGGTAATATTTTAGACTCTTCCTGTTTTTCTATGATAACATTTGTGTGGCATTCCTTTCTGCACAGTACCCATTCCCTTGATGTCTGCAATATCACCCTTTTTGTAGATTTGCATGTATGTGGCCAAAGCAACAACCCCATGTTTTCTAAAAGGCCTAGAGAACATATACCGGGTTCCCCTCCTCTTTCCCTTTGTGTTCGTCATTTTGGCAAATTACTGGAAGATAGTGGTTCTGGCCGAAAGGCTTGTTTTTGTGTTTTTGAGACAGGGTCTCTGTGCAGTTCAGGTTGACCTTGGGCTCACTTTGTAGCCCAAGCCGGTGTCAAACTTGCAAGGATCCTCGTGCCTCAGCCTTCCGAGTGCTGGGATTACAGGTATGCACCACCACTCCTGGCTTTTTAACTTGGTTTTAAAATCTTAGAATCACAAAAATTTGCCAAAGTATGGAGAATGGAATCCTGAACCCTCATGGACTCATTACTGGCTTCGACCCCTGTTACCTGGGGGCATCTCGTGTCATCCCCCTCCCCGCCCCCGTAGCCTTTGCAAGCTGCACCCTACTGCACCCCAAATGATTCTCCATCAGATGTACAACTTGTGGATTTCAATCATTTTTCATTATTTGTCTTTAAAAGACAAATCTTTTTGAAAATGACATTATGACACCTAAAGAAATGAGAAAATCCCTTGATACATCAGCTTTCCATAGTCAGTGTGCATGGGTCTTTAATTCTCATTAAGAAACTTCAATGGTTGACTCAACCACTGGTTGAGTCAACTCCACTGGTTGACTCAAACCAGTGGATGATGAAGTTTCTTAATGAGAATTAGAGTCAACCTCCAGACAAGATCTGTGCCTCTCATCTAGTTGATGGGCTTTTTTGATCTTTGTGCTTGCCTCCCCATTTGTTTTCAACTCATACTTTATTTTTTTAAAGACAATGAAAGTTTTAAAAATTTCTTTTTAGTACTGCTTCATTTCACCAAGAGAAAAACTTTTCAGAAATGACATTTAAGTATCACAGAAAATGAGAAGATGGACTACTTTATTGCACGTTAGGATTTACATAAAATTGGTGGATGATTGAAAAAACTTGAACATGTCTGATAGGTGAATGCAAGTTAGTGAAAGGACAAAAGGCAAATACTGATAAACACTGTTAACCCTCTTTGGATTATGAAACTTGGCAAATAATGACACTAAAGGTCTCCCTGCTGGGTCTGCTCAGTATGGCCCAGATGTGCAGCTGTTCTTTTATACTCTGGAAAAGGCTGGACAGATTTTCAAAGGTGGGATGTCAAGGCCCCTAGACAGCTTTGTGAGGAAAGCATAATTTTGCCTGAACAATGGCTTGAATATCACCGATTGTATTGGTGAGTAGCATTTTATGATGAGGTGGACCAAAAAAATAATTGCTGTGTAATGGACCATTATTGCCTTCTCTTAGGTTATTGTGAATGAGAGGGAATGTGTTTTCATAAATGACATCAAGTCAGTAATGATGAGCTAGATTTTTATTAAATAGTATATCCTCTGGATAAGAAAAGAAGGGGGAAGCAAATAGAGAACAGTAATAATAATAGGACCCATTTATTCAGTCCACCATGTGCTCATTCTCCATTCCCATCAGTGTCACTTTTTGTGCACAAAGGTGTATGATTTTTTCAGTCTTCTACCGCAACTTCTCAGTGTCTCTTTTTCAGTTTTTATCTTTATTAGGACATGTTTGCATTACATAATGATTACATTTCTTCTCGAGAGTTGGTACATGTAACAACACAGCTCAATTTGTCCATCCTCTCCCACCTCCTACCTCCCTCTTCTCCCTCTCTCCATCTCTTGATTCCCTTCTCAGCTAGAAACAAATCTCTCTCCTTACTTCCTATTATCTTTTTACTTTGCTCTTTACTTATATTTTTGGGTTTCTCATGTAAGAGAAATCATGCAGTATTTAAGCTGGTGTGTCTCACCTGTTGCACTTAATGTTATGATCTCCAGGTGCATTCATTGTCCTACAAATACCTTAAGTTTATCCTTTGTGGCAGAGTAGTGCTTCATTGTGATAAATATCACATTATGTGACTTTTTTATTGGTAAATTTTAGGTGTATATAATGATTATATTCATCAGAGAATTTGTACCTGCACATGGTATAACTTGATTTTTCCCCCATTCTCCTACCCTCCCTTTAACCTCTCTTCCCATCTCCACTTACAAAGGTTTGTTTCTATTTTTTTTTTCTCATTTTTTTGTTTCAGTTTTACTAATTCATATGTGTCTAGGAATCTATCCCTTTCTCCTGAATTCTCCAATTTATTGGTATGCAGATTTGAGGACTAGTTATTAATAATCTTTTTGACTTTAGGAGAGTTCATGTGACTTTGCCTTTTTCATTTCTAATTTCTTTGATTTGGGTCTTTCTTTTTTTTGTGTGTGTATGTGTGTGTGTATGTGTGGTAAGATTGGCTAAGAGTTTATTTTGTTGAATCTTTTCAGGTACCAGCTCTTCAATTCGTTGATGCTTTGTATTGTTTTTAAGTCTCTATCTCACTGATTTCTGCTCTGATCTTTATTTTCCTTCCTTATATTAGTACCTCAAGGTCCTAAGCAAAGTTCCCATTGTGTTTGGTGCCACTGTCCTCCTTTGGTCGGGTGGGGATCTGGACAGATGCAAACACTCCCCAGACACTTGCTGATCAAGTTTAAGCACTTGTCTTCATGAGTCAAGATCTCCGCCCCCCCGCCCCCATCGCGTCTTCCTTGTCTCAAGTGAGAATGTTTGTAAGGCCGGATTATTTGAATAGTTGGGTGATCAACGAAGGTGAACATGGACAAAATGGATCTTGCGTTTCCTTATAAAGTTAGTCCGGCTCCACTCCTGATGCCCGCACGGGCCTTCATATTCCCAGCAACCTTGGGCCCGTGTCTTCCTCCCCTCCCCTGAGCATCTGTGCAGGAAAGCAGGTGCTTAGCATCTCCCACAGCCACCTGGGAGGACGGAACCAGTAACGCAGACAGTGTCTGCGGCTTTGGCTGCCTCGGGCTGTCTGTGTGGCACACAGACTCAGTGGGAATGGGGTCCCCACAGGGCGGGGCTACATGGCGACCTTGAGGATGGTGGCGTGTGTGGTTTATGAAGTTGGGCAGTTACCATGCGCTGCTGAATGCCTTGAGGGCTCCCTGCGTTCACGCCCACTCGCTGCGCATAGGCACAGGACTGCGGGCCTGGCTCCGGCATTTGCTCGTTGTCACTTTGGATGTGGCATCGTGCTGTCTTGTCATGGCTTCTGGTGTGTCTGCTTTAAATGGAGAACATTGATTTAAATGGTCTGTAGTTCTGAAGTGCCATGTATGGCCCTGTTTAGCAGGGGAGCAGCAAGATCTTATGCCTTGTGAGATTATATTTTTTTGAACCCATGTATTAATGAGCAGACATAAGGTGGCCACTGTTACTGGGAGCTTCCTGGAATTATTTTGGCCCATAGTTACACAGACTGTAGCTATAGTAGAAACGCTTCCGACTTTCTAATCCTTCCGTGCTTGCTTCAATTTCTTTCTTACTAAATGGGAGAGATATGGGTTGATGGTAAAGACTATAGGCAATCCCTGTGTTCAGTACCCAAATGCAAACATGTCAGATTTTTGGAAAATGGTACCAAGTGTGTGTATTGTGTGTGTATTTTTTCAGTATTGGCAATTGAACTCAGGGCCTTCACACCAAGCTGCACCTCCAGCCCATTTTTTTTGTTTTTTATTTTGAGACCGGCTCTCACTGAATTGCCTAAACTCTACTCAAACTTGCCGTCCTCATGCCTTGGCACCCCAGAGTGCTGGGATTACAGGAATGTGCCGCTCTACCTGGCTTGATTGTCATTATTGTAGTCCATTTCTGTCAGTCAGCCAGTCAGTAGGATAAGATCTGAGTTTCTTTTTATAGTTCCTCCTTAGCCTGTTTCTCAAAACAACCTGGAAGAACAGAACAAAAAAAAGTAGAATTTTTCATAATAGATGTAATGATAGCAACTAGATGTATTAAATTAGTTCTAATTGAAGAAAATTTCCAAGTTCATTGAGCTGAAAAAATTGCTGAGATCAAAAATGAGATATGAAGTAATAATTCGCAGTTAGGCTGATTACATATTCAAAGTGACATTATACTGAGTTACAGAACATACCCTTGGGAAACAAGCTAGCAATATTAGTGCTTTAGGGTAGTAGCTAAAATCCAAAGCTCTAGAATTGAGTCTCAGTTTCTCTTTAGTGGGTGTTTTTTTTGGCTAATAGCCTGAACTTTCTATAGCCTTATTTTCTCCATCTGTAAAATGGAGATAATAGTATTGTCAATGGACTCTGTAAGGCCATTGTGAGTGTGAAATACAGTCGTGAATTTAAAGCATCTGATTCTTTGGCACCTAACAGGCTCTTTGTAAAGATTACCTTTTAACTATAACCGCGACTTTGGATAAAATGTGACATTACACAGAATGCATCTGGGTATGTAACTTCTGCTCTTTGAGTTGCTCTTAGTGTCTTAGTCATTTCTCTTTATCTGAGACACTGTCCCTGACACTCACAAATGAAAGCAGCAGAGGTTTATTTTGGTTCTTAGTACTTCGAGAATTCAGTCTATTAGTGAGCTGGCTGTAAGACAGGAAGGGCATGGTGGAAGGGTCTGGCAGAGGAAAACCGCTCCCAGCCTGGCAGCCCGGAAGCAGAGAGAGAAGGAAAGCACTGTGGAGGAGACATACCTGCTAGGTCCCCACCCAAGGACCCACCTCTTCAGACCCAGCCACGCTGACAGCACATGCAGTTAATCCACTGTGAGCACAGCACCCCCGTGACCCAGTCACCTTCCAGAAGCTCCATCTCTGAACACACGATCTAGAACATTCTACATCTAAACCGTAATATGTAGGTACTTAATACAGTACACTAAATGGACCAACAGTAAAATTACTGTTGTCATAATAAATACAGTAGACGATATTGTAAAACAATCGCCTATGTATTATCCTTTAACCCTTGAATACTTTTTAGAACTTTTGATCAGTACACATTCAGAGAATGGCATCGATAAACTTGTTTCATGTTTTTCCACATAGATCGTCTCCCTGAGGAACCCACACATCCATATTTTTGTCTCATTTTTGCCATATTCCAGCCAACATGGACATTTTCTTTTCATTTCGTCCTGACAATTATAGAATAATTACTGCTACATTTTTATTTTTTCATCTCTCCATTAGACCCTCCATGATACATTAGGAAATAAATGCTGGGTACTAGAAGGATACAGGAGACGAATCGAATCTTAAAGTGGAGACTGTGTTTATTGATATATCCGTGTGTGAAGATAGAGGCCTTCAAGGTTTGAATTGCTGTCATATTGCCTTTATTTTAAATATATCTTTCAGTAGCTGCTTGGCAGCCTGATGTGAAGCGATAGAATGCTTGGTTCAGAGACGAGCTTGGTTCAGATTCCTTCTCTTCTTTGCATTCGCTGAGGGTCCTCAGACCCTCACTCAACCACCACTTCCTCCCCAGTGCAGTAGGCCTGGACTTCCTCTGCCAGTTGTGGGGAGGATTAGAGACAGAGCTGGGCATGGAGACCAGTGCTTGGTGCACAGTTCTCCCCATCTAAGAGCTCAGCAATGGAAGCATAAAAAGTGACCCAAAATAAGGCAGGTCCTTTTTGAGAAGTGTAAAGAAGGACTTAGGAAGCAAAGAGACAAAGGGCTGACTTTGGACGGTGTAACAGGACGGTCTCATAGAGTGGGCTGCACCTGCAAGACTGGGGAGGTAACCAACAGGCCATGAAAGCTGTGTGTTCCATCTGCAAGGACAGCTATGGGTAGGGGCTTTGTGATCCAGTTCTTTCGGCCTTCAGGACCCATGGCAGTGACCTCCCGGGAGGATGTGCACCGGGCTGAAAGTGCATTTAAGACATCTGCCTGATGACTTCAAACCAGCATAGCCACTGCCTGGTTTTCTTCTAGTTACATGTGTGCTTTTCTGGGAAAGCAGTTGGAGATGAAATAATTGGCTTCATTTTCTGGAGGGGTAGCTAATGTAAAATGTCCTCTCAGTGGGGACGCCTGGCCCCTACATTTATGGCCCCTACATTTTTCCTTTCACCAAACCAAAGATCAGGTCCAGGTAGTCAGCCTGGCTCAGACTTGACTTCAAATCTTTGAGCTGTTTTCCCTGTCAAAGGCTTGTAGGAGTCAGTAGCACTCGCAGTTGTACTCAGAGTACTTTGCCAGCCCCACAGCATCCTATGAATAGGCTAGGAATTGTTCTTTCTCCAGGACGTTTTGTAGATGAGGACTCAGGGAGGTCAGAGGACTTGCTTTTCATGGGGGGCCCAGTGTGCCATTTGCTTTGTCCCCAGATTTGTTGAAGTTGAGATAAAGAACTGAAGGTTGACCTGCAATAGGGGCTATTGCTGTGGAGTGTGTGGTTGATGTTTATGAAAGTCTTAGACTTGTGTGTCCTGTTGCTACACAACAGAGTCTCTCAGA
>RJWT010031976.1:0-14235 GCA_004365215.1 Cuniculus paca | reverse complement strand
AGGTGAATCCAACATGCACAGTTGAGGTGCCAAGGCTAGGTGAAACTCACAATGCACACCTTCAGCTCTAGCCAAGACTACCACTGTGGCTGTTCTGTTGCTGGGTGGTGTCTGGGTGGAGCCCAGGCAGGATGCCAGGGAAGCTCCAAACTTCCTGGGCTGATGGGGGAGGGGCACAAACTCATACCTATCTGTTGGCAAGGTCCTAAGCTGCACAGCCAGGTGGAATTCACTGTGCACACCCCCAACTCAAGCCAGGCCCAGAGAAACAGCTGCCAGGCCACTCTGGGTGGATGGGTGGGGCCCAGGCAGGACCCCAGAGATGCCCTGCACAGGCTCCTGGTGAAGTCCCAAGCTGAGTGACTAGGTGGAATTCTCTGGCAGTGCCCCCAACCCAAGCTGGGCCCAGAGCAGCTGCCACTGGGCCACTCCGGGTGAATGGGCAGGGTGCTGGCAGGACCCCAGGGACACCCCGAATGTTCGTGGCCAACGGAGAATGGGCACAGATATCTATGGGTCTGGTTGCCCGGTCCCAAGCTGCACAGCTAGGTGGAGTCTGCTGTGCTCACCTCTAACTTAAGCTGGGCCCTGAGCTACTGCCACTGGGCCACCCCAGGTGAATGGGCGGGACACAGGCAGGACCCCAGGGACACCCTGAATGATCATGGCCAATGGGGTTGGGCACAGATTTCTATGGGTCTGGTCGCCTGGTCCCAAGCTGCACAGCTAGGTGGAGTTCGCTGCGCTCGCCCCCAACCCAAGCCGGGCCCAGAGCAGCCACCGCCATTCTGCTCCCAGTGAATGGGTGGGGCGCAGGCAGGACCCCAGGGACACCCTGAACATCCGTGGCTGATGGGGGATGGACACAAATTCCTACTGGTCTCTTGGTGAAGTCCCAAGCTGCACGGCTAGGTGGAACAGGCTGATCGCACACTCAACTCAAGCTGGGCCCAGAGCAGCCATGGCTGGTACTTTTCCCCCTTAATTTCTTGCCCTTCCTGTGGTTTTTTTCTGTTGATATTCTAGGAATTGTGGTCATTTAAATCTCTACCTAGAATATCTTTCAGTTTTCTTTCTAGGGTTAGTTTGGTGGACAGGAATTTACTTAATTGTTCTTTTTCATGGAAGTATCTCATTTCTCCATTAACTTTGAAAGATAGTTTTGTAGAGTACATCAATCTTGTGTTGAAAGTTGTTTTCTTTCAGGGCTTGTAATACTTCCCTCCAAGCTCATCTTGACTTGAGGGTTTATGTTGAGAAGTCAGCCATGATTCTAATGGGCTTTCCTTTATAGGTGATCTGTTTCTTTTCTCTAACAACTTTTACAAGACCAGTGCTCTAACCCCTGAACTATAGAGCCTCTAACAGCTTTTAGTATTCTACTTTTATGCTGAAATTCTGGGATCTTGATTATTATATGGCTGGGTGTGGATTTGTTTTGGTTATGGCTGTTTAGAATTCTATAACCCTCATTTATCTGTATTTCAGGTTCTTTTCCTATGCTTGGGAAATTTTTCTGCTATTATTTCTGCAAATAGTTTTTTTATGTCATTTGCATTGACTCCTGCATTGTCATTGACAGCTATCATTCTTATATTGTTTTTCTTTGCATTGTCTTGGAGCTGTTGAATTTATATTTCATGGTTGCTTGTTATTTTTAAAAACTCTTTCCTTTTATGATCACTAGGTCCAATCCTATCTTCAAGGTCTGAAATACTGTCTTCAGTTTTGTTCAAGACATTTTGCCTGCTTTCAGTGGAATTTTTAATTTCTGAATACCTCTTTGAATTTGTTTCATGCATTCTATTTCTTTCCTATATTGTTCAGTCAAGGTTTCCATCATTTTCCCATGCTCATGTACTTTTTTAATTTATGTTTTCTCTAGCTGTGCTGAACAACTCCTTCATTAAGGTTGTCATTTGTTTCTTTATGTGAAAGATTTTTCTGATCTGATTTCCTCTGTAGACTCATGGATTTGTTTCCTTACATCACTTGCTGTGTTTTCAGAAATTTCAGTTGCATGACTTCCAGTTTCCTTTATTTTTATATCTCCTCTACTTTTTTCCAAATGGGCTGTGGTTTGAGATTGCATTTTGCTATTTTTGTTTTGTCATTTTCACCTCTTGGTTAAAATTTTGGTCTTTTCAATCTTGCTAGTCTCGACTGTCCATTGTGTGTGTCTTAGGGTCCTACTGTGTGGCTGACATTCTCCCAGTTGCTGGGACCTATAGTGTAGGGTAGGGGCCAGTCACCTGAATTCCTCCTGTGGGGCTAGGTGAGTGAGCCCTATATCCTTTTTAGGCTGACTAGCCTAGGAGTATTTATGTGAACCAACCCTTAGCTCACATTATTGCTGCAGCTTCAGAATAGTTCAGGCCACCATATCTACTTGTCCATGGTGTGTGCCCCAGCCAGGACCCTACTGTGTCACTTGGAGTCTCACAGGCCGAGCTGTGTTCCTCCAGGTAGGGGGATGCCTTGGTGGTGCTTTCATGAGCCCGCTCCAGGTTCTCTGTATGCAATAAAGGCTCACCTGTGCTCTCGATGGTCTGCCAAGGTCCTTCAGATTGGGGGAGGGTTTGCTAAAGCTCCTGTCAACCCATTGATGTCCTCTGCTTTGTTAGGGGGCTCATCATGCTCTCAGCAGCCTGCTGAGGTCCTCTGGGTGGATGGAGGAGTTGCCAAAGCTCCCACCAGCCCACCAACGTACTGCAGGTGGTAGAAAGGGTTACTGATGCTCCCATTGCTGCTGAGGTTGTCTGGATGTGGGGGAGGGATGGCTGAGGCTCTCCTGGGTTGCTGAGGTCATCCACTTAGAGGTTTTTAAAATTCCTTCAGCATGTTTTGTAAAAGTCAGGAATAATTTACATATGGTAAAATGTACATGATATAAATATACATCAATAATTTTTGATAAATACATCTACTCATGAATGCATCCTTTCAAATAACATACAGAATATTTACATCCTTTCACAAAATACACTTGTGCTGTTTCTAGCCAATGTAAACTCCTCTCAGAGACAGTCAGCATTCTTAATTTTATATTCACTGTTGATTAATCTGGTTGTTCCAGAAATTCTAAATTAAATAACATAGTGTTTATTACTTAAATGTGGCTTCCTTATGTCAGCATATTTGTGAGATTCATCTATGCTGTTCTGTGTATGACTGTAATACCCTGTTTTGTTGCTGACCAGTTTTCACTGTATCAATATACCAAAATGAAATTATTTGTTCTTCTACTGAAGGACCTTTAGGTTGTATAGTTTGGGGCTAATATTTGTAAAAACGTTATTGGTTTGGATAAGTAAATTACCCACACGAAATAGAGAGGTAATAGAAAATTTACAATATAAATATATGTAGCACCTATATGTTTAATTTTAGAAGGCACCTCCAGTCTTCTAAAGTGATGGTATCATTTTACTCTCAATAGCAATTTCTGAGAGTTCTGGATGCTTCACGTTCTCAACAATGTCAGGATGTATCACTTTTTCAATGTAGCCATAACAATATCTTTGTTTTTATTTACATTTTTGATGTTAATGTTTGATGATGCTAGGTACTTTTTTTGTTTGTTGAGCAAATTCACTGTTACTATGTCTTCCTTTGTGAGTTCTCTGTTGAAGACTTCTCTTAATTCTTTTTATCAGATTATTGACCCTTCATTAAATAATTAGAATTCTTTTTCTGCAGACAGAATCTTTCTTAGTATGTTCTGTGAATGTATCTGTCTAGTCTGTGCTTTGTCTATTTATTCTCTTGACAGTGTTTTCTGAAGAGCTGACACATTAGTTTTGAGAAAGTCCAATTCATCAAACTTACATTTTATTTTTGGAAATTTTCGTGTTCTATTTAAGATATTTTTACCTAGTCCAAACTTGCATAAACATTTTCATGTGTCTTCTAGGAAGGCATCTTCCAAAAGACCTTTCCATTGCCCTATTCAATATTGTGTTCTTTAGTTACAATGGTTATTGCACCTTTGAAATATAGCTATGGTGATGAGAAGTCATGTTTTAAATCTCATTTAATGACTGGGCATGGTGGTGCATGCCTATAAGCCCAGCTACTAAGAGGCTAAGGATGGAAGATCATAAATTTGAGGACAGTCTGGGCAAGTAGGTGAGACCCTGACACACACACACACATGAATTTTTTTATGGATCCCTTCAGAAGTTTGTGCTTTTTTTTCCTTTTTAAAAACTTTAAAAATTTTTATTTGCATATGTTTGCAATACAGCAGTTTATAGTCATCTTGGGAGTTGGTACATGTATGTACTATACCACAGTTCCTTTTTTAAATCCCTTTTCCTTTTCCTCTCTTATCTCTCCTTGCTTTTCAGTAGTAGAGTGTATGTTTAGCATGTGTGAGACTCTGGGTTCAATACCTAATAGCACAAAAATTAATTAACTAAAAAAGAAAATTGTAGAATAGTGGTAATGCTGTTCTTAGTTGTAGAAATATATTGTGAAATTTAAAAAATTGTATTTAATGTTAATCAGTTTAAATTTACTGTTATATGACCACATGTTTATTAGCTATTATATTGAAGAGCACTGTTCTAGATCTTTTATAGGCTTATTTTTGCATTTATATCTACAATCCATCTAAAATTGTATTATTAATTCAGTTATTTGTATTACTCAAAATAGAGTAGTCACTCATTTTTCTTTTCATTTGTTTATCCAGTTGCTTCTAGTGTCAGTGAAGTGTGTTGTCAAAGCAATTGGTCATATATGTATTATAATTATAACATGCTATGTTATTCCATTAATTTATTTGTCTTTATATTCAAATATAGCATTAACTTGATTACTGTAGCTTTATATTTGTTTCTAAGAGTCTGGTAATGTAAGGCTAATCATTTTTTCTTCAAAATTACTTTTCTTCTTATGAATTTTTATGAGCTTTATAATTGATTTGCCAGTTTCTAAAAAACATCTTGAAATTTTAATTGGAAAAGTCTGCAATCTTAGATGCTTTTTGAAAAAATTATGAGAAGCTCTTGGTATAGGCTACATTTCAACTGCTCAGTTCACTATTTTGTAATCAATGAGCTATAATCTCCTATATGAATTTGAGAGATTTATGAAATAAAAATGTTCATTAAGAATTATTTTTCAGGAATGTTTTCACTTAATTTCCACCACATTCATATCACTGTTACAGTTGACAGCACTGCAACTTAGATAAAATTCTCAAGGAAACAGGCAAAACTAGAATTTTATCTGACTCTTCCAAACATGCTTTTAATGACGTTTACTTGCCCTCTTATAAAGTGATTGCTTATGTATTTTAAATAATTTATTTTCTTGGAAGAGTAATTAAATAACAAGCAGCCATTTTAATGTATTTTATGTAGTTGGTCTTATAAAATGTCTGTATTTTTGGGTTTGTATATGTAATTAACTTACCTGAATGCAATAATTCACACTTTCTTTCTTACCTTTATTTTCATGTGAGACCTTTTGAAAGATCTACTAAGACTGCTGTGTCTATATCTAGTCTGTTTTGGAGTTGCTGTATAGGAATCCATCATCTGCATATATCAGATTTTAGTTATCCATTTCCCCAATGCTGGACATCTACATGGCTTCTAATACCAACCACCAACTTTGACCATTTCTACTTATATTGTAATATCCTCATTGTGGACTGTTTTCTGCTGGTCATATATATTTTTTGTGACACAGGAGGCCTGGATTGGAGCTCTTGATTCTTATCTATGAAACAGACACAAAATAATGTTGGAAGGAATGAAAAACAGAAACAAATTTTTTTCATAACTTTTATCACTTCTGTACCTGGCTATGCTCCATCCCTGGCTGTTTTCATTACTTTGAGCCACCTCTTCTGAACCCACTTCCATCTTTGATTATACCAACTCATGGCAACTGTCCGTGTTAGTGTTTCTAAACAGTTTTAAGTTAGTTTCTCACATTCTTGCTTCTTCTCCTGTGTTCCAGTGTTCTCTGGAGTTATTTTTGCTTACTCGTTCTCCAATTGCTCAGGTTCTCTCACTATTATCTCAGGAATTGGGCTGTTGTTTTATTCCTATGATGTTAAATACTCATAAATGGTATATGAAAATATACCTAAAATACTTTATAGAGTTATTTAGTTTGAAGTAATTATTGTCTCTTCTGTCTGAGAATGAAAACCCAAGTAGCAAAACTGACAAAAAAAGATAATTGATAATGATTTATGGAGTGTCTCTCATATGTAATTCATAAATTCTACCACTCATTTCTTTAGAATATAATGATCAGTAAGTGCCATTTCCTTCTACGAAAACATGGAAGTCTTAAAGCTTGTGTCCTTGATGCTCTTATGCCTTCATTCTCACAAAAGAGTACATTCCTTAAAATATTGCTTTTTCATCGTGTATCAAATGTGCCTTCACTCTTTCTATGATTTTAATCATTATAACTACCTTTGCTTATTACTAATAAAGAAAAGCCAGGAGTACACCCAATGACATTTTCACTGGCTGTGTTCTTAGATTTGTTATAGTTCTTTTTATGCATTAACTGAAAAGTTGTAATTATAACTTTTTTGGGTATTGGTTTTATCCATTACTAAAGTCCACTCTATCTATAGTAATCTATCCAATATTATGACCAATCTTCAATTGTCAAAAGACCACTATTATTTAGTTTAGCCTTAACATGAGCCTGACAGCTGCTTGTAATAAAACTGTACTTTATTAGCTAGACCAAAGATACAGAAAAAGAAAATGACCTTTATATTTTTGTAATTTCCCTTCTTTCGGAAATACTCTGCCCAAATTCATAGAGGTGTGCCTACTTCCTGCCTATCCTCTGTTCTTACCTTTATTTTTTTTTATCTCATTCCAGTTACTTGTCATTTTATCTTGACTTGTTCTGCAATGTTATCCATATTTGTAGTAGATGATCTGTTTTAACCTCTTTTACAATGTTATCCATATTTGTAATAGAATGATCATTTATTTTAACCTCTTTTCTCTCTGTTTGCTAGTGCTGTAAAAGCCCAACATTTTCGTTAAAGTAAAAACATGAAGTCAATTCAGAAGCAAGAGGCTTTAAACTAAAATTTTAAATACAGATTATAATATAATAGAGGCTTTATTCGTTGTAACTAGAGACCTTTGAAAGGTGATGACAAGGGAGAACACACAGGACATACGCATTATTGATGTTTTTCCAAAGTAAAGAGTAAGGTTTAGACTTTCTTGGCAAATAATATAATTTCAGCTAAAGAAGATAGAAAGAAGAAAATGTATGGTCATTCTGAGATGGGGAACACTGGCATTTCATTATTATCTTTTATGCTTACTCAGTAGGAGAAATTTTCTTGAATTTCTGGGTTCCAAAACATATCTCAATGTAAGGTTAAGTCAGGATTAATGGGTACTAGAGTATCAGAGTGTTAGGTAAATGTATACACAGTGTGAATTAAAATGTGAGAACCATCCAAATTGACTTCCAGAGGTATCCTGAGTTGAACCCTGGCTGGAACCAAATGAGGTAAATGTTTAGTTGTGGCTGTGGGCATGTAGCTCACATCCATGTACTTGACCTTGAATTAGCTAGACAATGATTGAACAGTTCGGATAAAGACTCCTGGACTGGTAATATCAAAGGAGCCAAGTCCATCCCTGACATTCAGCAGTCAGAAGGCTGAAATCACATCAGATGACTTTCAGAATTCTATGGCAAAACTAATGTACAATGAAATCAGAGCAGTATAGGAAAAGGATATAGAACTCTGCTAAACTTCAGATATTTTTGGGTGATAGATTTGTAATAATGAACAAATGGGGTTTATAAATTTTGGAGGTTGGAAAGTTCCAAGGTTAAATGAGTTAAACCAAGAAGAGCATTTAGAATAATTACTAGCATATTGAAACTATTCTCACTGTTATTATATTATTAAGACATAAGACAGTTTTATCCTATATCCTACCCCCATCCTGTATATAAGAATACTTGCATATTCTGTTACATGAAGACAATTTTGGTGCCATGGTTTATTAGCTTCCTTTCCATATACAACCATGCATGATTGTGTTCTTTTAACACCTTCCTGAATCAGAAAAAGAAGTTATCAATTTTTCCTCATTCCCACTTACCTACATAGGACGTGTATGCACGTAAATTAGATTTCCTCCATATTCGAAATTTTTTTGCTTCAAAAAGCACTGTTCAAATAAAAGGGCAAACCACAGAATGGTTTTGTAAGTGATATCCAACAAAGATATGTATCTAGACAAACATGCAAAAAACACTATCATTAGTAAGAGCACAAGGGCTGGGAGTTTGGCTCAGCAGCTCAAGCGCTTGTCTGGTAAGCTCGAGGTTGTGAGTTTGATACCTGGTACCAAAACAACAACAACAACAACAACAACAACAAAAGCACAAGCATCACAATTGAAAACATATATTGCCTATAGAGTGGAAACACTTAAAATAGTCAACATCTTTAGTCAGAGAAATGAAAATTAAAACCATTACATGTCATTAAAATATCTAAAATTTTAAAAACTGACATACTAAATGTTGAGGAGGGTCTGGAACAAATTGAACTCATATACTGCCAGCAAGAGCATAAAATCATACAGCTACTTTGGAAAACAGGCTGATAATTTCTTAAAAAGTTCAACATACCCTCAGGCATTCTGCCCTTACGTATTTATCCACAAGAAATACACATGCCCATTCAAACATTTACACATGACTATTCGTAACAATTGTTATTCTTTTGGTCTCAGACAACAAGTAGAAGCCCTAATCTACCACTAAAAGATAAACATATTGTGGAACATCTATACATTTCCTATTAAAGAGATTTCTAATGCTAAATTTCAAAAATATAGATTTATATGACTGGCTCAAAACAAAGACAGAAGTTAGAATTTGATATTAGGAATATTTCTCCTGGTGTGCTTTGCAACTTGGCATATCTTTATGGTGTATTGAGAAGCTGATTTGCCACCTCATTTTAATTCATTTTCTCACTCCTTGATCCCATAACAAAGTTTATCTTTGCCTGCCTTGGAGTAATAGTATGGGTTCATTTACTACGTTGGAGAATGATAATTTTGTAATGAAAGCTTTATGTTCATTTTCCTTTTTCTAGCTATAAGAATAATAGATAAATGTGTGCGCACAATAAAGAAAAGATACGCATGCCCCATGTGTTCTCCTGGTGGGTGTGTGGCCTTGGGTAACTGAGCTTCCTTCTCTGGGGCTGCTAAGTTGGGCTCAAATTTTTCATAAACTTCATGTACTTAGCTTTAAACAAAAGATATTATGCAAAATAAGGTATTGTGTCCTGGATATAGGACAAAATCTGGAGAAGGTCAGAGTAGTAGAAACATTCTGAAATAAAAGAATAGCTTTATATAAAATCCTAGGTGAAAAATGTCATTAAGAAGCACAGGTGCTCTTCCAGCCTGACCCTAGGGGCTGTGTCTTGTCCTGCAAGCCCTGGGAAATTGAAAGCTCTGAGGCTTTTCCAGTTCTACAGTGGGGTCCAGGAACTGTCAAATTTCGGTGTCGTAATTTCACTTCTCATCTATGGTGACAGCTGTTTGGAGAATCTGATGAAAATTAGAGAACCTCTTCTTATTAAGTGACTTGCCTAAAGACACGAATAATTTCAGGGACATTGCTCTTCTACACACCTTCATGATGAGGGACCTTTGCCAAATAGCAATCAGATGATGTCTTATCATACTAATCAGGATAATTGGAGGCAAATTTATTAACAAAGTACATTAGATTCTACAGCCTGATGTAATAAATTTTTACAAATTTGGTGGATCAGAACAAAAATATATTCCCAATTCTATAGGCGAGAGTCTGAAATCAGTGTCACTGCACTGAAATGGAGATGTTGCAGGGCCACACGCCCTTTGGAGTCTGTGGGGAACAATCTGTTCCTTGCAAGTTCAGCTTCTGGTGGCTGCTGCCATTCCTTGATCTGTGGCTGTGTCACTTTAGTTTCTGTCTTCATGGTTGTTTTGACTCCTTCTTTATATCTCTGTCTTTTCTTCTGTTTGCTATAAGGATATTGTGGCTACATTTAGGGCCTTCAGGGACAAACCAAGGTAATCTTGCTATCACAGAATTCTTTTTATTTTTTGGTGGTATTGCATGTTGAATGTGGGGCCTTCACACTTAAGTGCACCCTAGAATTTTAAAAAAATTTATTTTATTTTGAGACAGGGTCTCTAAGTTGTGAAATTTCCTGGGCTGGACTCAACTTGTAGTCCTCCTACCTCAGAATTCTCGGAGTACAGGTATGCACCGCCATACCTGCATCCAAATCTTTAATTTAATCACAGCTGTAGGTACTTTTTTTCCTTATAAAGTAAATTGTGCAGAATTTAGGAATATCTTTGGGTGGCCATTATTCAGCCTACATCACTAAGGGACTATAACATTAGCAAGATCTAGTAGGCAATCCAAATGAGGCAGTTATCTAGGAACAGAAGTTGAGAGGAATGGTATTATCATGAGCTTGAGGCAACTCTGGAAGGAGCCCAAGGAGTAAATATACTGACCACACTCTCCTCCTTCCATCTAATCTGTTTTCCATGTGTAACACCTAATAGGGAGGCAGTGTGCACTGGTACCTATTGATGGGATGCATGACAGTTAATCTCTCAAGGCAGATAGCGGAGTAGACAAGAGTGAAGAATAGTTTAGGAGAGGAAAATGTGAGATTCTCAGCATTCAGTAATTGTCTCACAGCATCATGCATGGAAAAATTTCAGGCAAATTCTCTGCAGAAGTTTTAGCTTTATTGTCTTTGCACTTGAAGAACTATTCATCTCTCTCTGTGTTGCACCTTGAGTTAAATACGAATACAGATAAGGCAGCCTGTAGACAGGTACTTTTGTCTAGTTTATTTACCAGTATTGTGGTAGCTCTAGAACAGTTCTTGGAATATAGTGTATTGTCTATAAATATTTGTTGAATAAATAGAACTGAAAAAAATACCAATTGATTACCTGTTATGGCATAGATCTGAGATATCCCCCCAAATTCTTGTGTTCAGTGGTGACACTCTTGGAAGGCTATTGGGTCACAGGGGTTGACCTAACAATGTGAACATTGCTAAACGTGCTGTTAGGAGGTTGGCCCCTGTTAGAAGAAGCAGATCACTGAGTTTTGACCTGGAAGGGTGACCTGTGTCCTCCCTCCTTTCTCTGCTTCCTGATTACTTGGGGTAAGAAGCTTTCCTCTGTCATGTCCTTTTATTATGCTGTTTCTGTCCTGGAGGCAACCAAAAATGGATTAAATTTTCTGAAAACCATGAACCAAAATAAACCTCCCTTCCTTTAAATTGCAGGTGTTTAGTATTTGTCCACTGACAGGAAAGTGACAAATATACATTCATATCATTTCACAGCCCCTATGAGTTACTCATGTCTGCTTCTGTCTCCTTTGCCTCACAAAAGTGAATCATTGCAGTAGACTTTCTTCTCTACACTTCCATGATACTGTACTTTGGTAATGGGACAACCCCCTCCCACCTTCCTTCCTGCAGCAAGACTGGTTCTTTAACTTCACTGAGCATAACTGCTCAATTCGGACAGACACAGATTCTTGGGAATTTTTGCACAATTAGAATCAATTCCTTTAAGGGCACCCTTTCAAGGAAGCAGAGAGGGGATGCTCTCAAATGAGGGCTGGACAACTGTCTTTCCCTGAGAGTTTCTGCACTGAAGGAGTCTGGGCATTGAGTTGTTTCAACCTATAGGAAGAAGACTGTTGAGGGAAACTCACTTGGTACTAAAGACCAGAGAGAGTCCGAGGAAGCTTCCTGTAGGCGCGATGTTGCAGGAGATCACCATGGTGTCAAATGGGGTACCTGCCGCTTTCAGTCAGGATGCAGCTCTGAAGGCAGCTGTGTGACTGGGGGGAAGGATGAGTGTCACAGGGTTTCTGCGATGCTCCAAATTCCTAATGATACTGGAGGATCAGAGGTCAACTGCATCCATAAACCACTCGGGTTTTCCAGAGGCTCTGACTCTTTCAGGTTGGAAGATGGAGAAGCCCTTTCAATGACACTACTGCCTTTACATCAATAGTATGACCACCAGAACATCAACTTTGTAACCTGAATTTTTCTACTTCTTCATCCTCTCCTACATATTTTCTAGTCTCCAGCTGTATTCTAACTTTTGAAATGCAGTCAATTGTTTTATGTTACTTCACATTTGTGTATTGTGTAGCCTACCAGTTATGTCTCAAACAGAGTACCTAGTAATCTATTTAGGATGATGATGCCATAGTTTGGATCTTAACTGACCCTAAAATCTCAGCAGTGAGGGGTTGGTCCTTATCTTGCCATTACTGGTAGATGGTGGAATGTTTAAGAGGTGGGGTATTCTGAGAGGTCTCTGGGTCATGACCTTGAGGGACATAGTGGGATCCCAGTCCCTTCCTTACCCTTTCTTTTGCTCCCTAGACATGAGGTACATAGTTCTGCTCTACCTTATGCTCTGCCATGATATACCTGCTGCTTTGCCATAGGTATAAAAACAATAAACTTAACAGACATGGACTGAAATCTCCAAAATTGTGAGCCAAAAGAAACCTTCTCTGTTGGTTATCTCAGGTACTTGTTTTAGTAATGGAAAGCTACTTCAGATTGACATCCAGCTCATAAGGAGAGTCTCATCCTATTTCTTGATCAATATAAATGTTTTTTTGGAGATAGGGTCTTGCTATGTAGTTCAGGTTGGCCTGGACTCACTGTGTAGCCCAGGCTGGCCTTGAAATAGTGGTGATCGTCCTGCCTCAGCTTTCTGAATGCTGGCATTGCAGGTGTGTGCTACCACACCCAGCTCTCTTGATCAAAATTAGTCAATGAATTTCCATGTTTACATTTTCCTAAGTAATACTGCATGGCAACAGGCACAATAGCCAGTTTACACATTAATCTGAAATTGACTTAACACTGCAATTTACCCTGTCCTTGAACATCTCTAAGACTATTCTTGTGCTCTTGATTCTTAATATTATCCATGACCCCATCCGTTACCTTATTTTACTTCTGACCCTCACCTAAATGCATGCCCCAACCTGCTCCTGAATGAGTTAGGGCACAAGGAGCGAACTGATTGTGAGATCTAAAATTCTGTAGGGGGGAATATAGCCATCATTCCAAGAGCGGCAGCTTAGTGAGGCTCATAGATGTAGATTTTTGTACCATATTTTTGAAGGACAAAAGGATAGTTTTAGTAGTAAATGAAATAATTTGTAAACTTAAAAGAATGTTCCCTTCAAATAGAACAAAGGTCAAGAAAAACCAGGGAAGAGTCCTTAAATATTCCTTAAATAGAAAAGTAGTCTTTAAATAAATCCAGGATGATAAATGTTACCCAGAGGTTAACCTAATTACTGTTCCAGCCTGTCCTTGACATCATTTTCTGCTCAATGTTGCCCTTGATTCAAGAAGACATATGTATCTCATTTGGTGCTTGGCATATCAAAACATGCATAAATTGCTAAACTGGAATTAAACCTCATAATTCTGGTCCTTTCTGAAGTCATTAATTATTATAAAATATAACTTTTCCTCCAGAAAAATGCATATAGTTTCACATGCCTGAAATTTGCATAATATTTCAAACTTTATTACCTAAGGACTCAATATGTAGAAGTTACGTATTAAAGATATTAACAACTCTTGATAACTGTCCCAGCGAGGCACTTTACTTATGGGACATTCTCTAAGTCACCTTCTTGTTCTAGAATTTTATTTCTGAATTTGCTTTCCTTTGCCAAATGTTCCGTATCTCTTATCTCTGTGGTCATTTAGAGAGACTCTCCCTTAAGTAATCTGCAGTGGAAATATGAAATATATAGACTACACTAAACTGACCTTTTCTTACTATGCCTCGCTCTGCAGAGGGATATTAGATACATCTGCATGAAACAAAATTTGCACTAGTGAGAAAATTAAACCAGTTCGTGGTCATATTCTTACTGTTGCTGAGCAGCCCAAACCTGGTGAATTTATTTGTAGGCTTCTCTCTATTCTCATATGTTGATGCATGCGGGTCACTACTGTGTTTTGAGTTACTCTTATTTGAGTAGAGATACTTGAAACTCATTAATGGTGTTGTCTGCACTCCACTAACATAGGTTAAATAACAATTATACTCATGCTATAGCTTTGACAGTTGAAATATTAATTATATAGTGAATTTTCCAACAATGCTCCATAAA